>JAVJIF010025995.1:0-86402 GCA_038442645.1 Agave tequilana
CGACCAAAAGGTGCGCAAAGTGATTCGAGCTCTTCCTTCATCATGGGAGATCAGGCTACCACCTTAAAGGAGTTGAATGATAGATGAGATGGATCTCGTAAGTCTTATTAGAAATCTAAAGACTCATGAGAGGAGAAGAAGGCAAGAGAAGAAGCGGTACCTCAAAAGAAGAGTCCATAGCTTTCAAGTCTTTCTCTTCCAACTACGATGACGAAGAAGATGAAGAAGATGATGAAGAGCTATCTCTCTTTGTGAGAAATGCAAAGAGAATATACCGCAGAATAAGCTCAATTATAGAAGACAAATGGAAGGCAAGAGGAGAAAAGAATCATATGCTACAACTGTCGGAAACCCGGTCACATCATGGCCGATTTGCCCCGATTTCAAGAAAAGTAATCTCCTCCTTGAAGCAAAAGAGGCCGGTTGAAAAGAAGGTATATAAGCTACTTGGATTCGGAAAGTGAATCTGAAGATGAGGTCGACACGGCAAATATGTGTTTCATGGCAAACACACCCAAGCTTCTCAACCACTTGATGCTGAAAATGAAATAAGTAGAGAATGCTAGATCATGCTTTTAATGAACTTTCATAAAGTTATGATGATAAAAAGGTAGAGTGTTCTAATTGAAAAAGGAAATTGAGTTGCTTAAAAATCAACTTGCAATTGCTTTCAAAAGAAAGGAAGAAATTTATTCTAATCTTGTTTCAACTAAAGAGAATTTGATGCTTATAAAGTTGCTTGTAAAGCTAATTCCAAAATTGATGAAAATGAATTATCCTTATTAAAAGTTTAAAATCAATGATTTTGAAATGTTTTAAAAGATTGTGCTTTTAATACTAAGAAATTAGAGGAAATGTTTTCAAAGAAGCACACTCCACATGATAAGAATGATAAAACAACCCATGCTAAAAATGCTCACATGTCACACTTCACATGTTAAAACTACTCATGCACACAAGTCACATGCTAGTAAGCCACACACTCATTATGCATTTAAATATGGAAGAGTTTATAGATGTACTTATTGTGGCCGGAATGGCCATTTGGCTAAATTTTGCTATGATCATATAAATAGGACAATAATCTTGTGTGGGTCGAGACACTAACTCTTTAGGACCAAGAAAATATGGGTACCAAAATCCATTCCTACTCTATTTGATGTAGATGTGGGCTCTCACATGACGTGAGAGTTATTGGTGTCTTGAGGTGAATGCGTTCCAAGCTAAACGGTGACACTTTTGGATGCATCACTTTCAAGGGAGTTTGGTGGAAGGACCATCTTGGTTTGGAGACTAAGAGATTACCCTATTGGTTTTTGGTAACAATCTCTATCTCCTATTTTATTCACATGCTTTCATATAATGTTTTTAGCATGTTTTGGCTTCAATGGTCATTATGATTGATCATGTTTAGATTCATGTTTGGTTTATGTGCTTGTTTTTGTACTTCATGATTTTGATTACTTGTTTAAATGTAACCTTCATTAAACTTGTGTATATACTTGTACATTTAATGAGCCACAATAATTCTTATATGTTTGTGCTTAAATGCTCATTTGTACCCATTAGATGTACTAGTATAGCCTAGTTTTGATGATTAGTATATTTCAACTTGTATTCCCCATTTTGTACATATTTTTCATGTAAATGTATTTAGTTTCATGTATATATTAATTTTGTTTAAACTTTAGATATACATGTATACCCTTGAGTCATTTGCTTCTCATATAATCTTTATTATGAACTCATTTGTGTTTAGGGATGTGTATGTATACCTTTAGATTTAGACAAAACATACATATGTCTTGAAGTTAGAATATTTTGGTAAAAGTTAAAGATTCATGTTTTACATGTTTATAAAGGAATTTTATATGAGCTTTATTGCCTATTCCCATGATTTTGTGATTACATGATTCTTACACTCACATTATTCTTATTTACTCATGATTTTTGTTTCTTGAGTATATATGTGCTTTATAGACTTTAAGTGTCAATTATTATGTGATTTTCATGTCTTCATGGTATGTATGATTTGGTTTTAATATTTTGAAGGATTTATTACTAGTTTTTAAAATATCTTTAAAACTATTTTCTATTTTTTCAAATGGTAGAGTTTTCAAACTATGCCTATGTACTTTCAAATCATAATTTTTGAAAACCCCTACCTTTTAAGGGCGGTTGGATGGGCGACCATGCCTTGTATACCCTTCTTGAATATTTTTTAAACTTGTGCATAATAAGGGTGGTAAGTATGAGTTATACACTTGATTCTCATTATATTTCTATTGGTATCAAAATTGATATTTCATATGTTTGTATACTCATATGTGTTTCTATATATGTATGCCTCATATTTCAATTAGTATATCCATAAATACATATATATGATTTGATTGTGCTTGTTTCACATGTCTTTACATTTTTTTGAAAAAATAAAAGTACAAATTATGTTTGCTAAGCTTGATATAGTTCATCATGTCAATTATTTTTAATTAGTATCTATTACAGCTTATGCATTGTTTCTTTTAGTATTTCATAAAGGGGAGAAAATTCTTGTTTTTAATTGGTTTTATGTAAATTGGTATTGGTTGTATTTTCAATTTGTATCAGTTTTCATTTCAAATTGGTATCTTACTCCATCATTTATGATGTAAAATTTTTGGTTTGATATATGCTAACATTTTCAATATTATTATCAATGATCTTAAATTGATTTTATTCTCTATTTGGTATCCTTATTGCAAAATGATTTTAGTGTTTCTCTAAAATTTGGTTTTTACCTTTAACAATATGTTTATCAAAATTTTAAGTTGGTATAAAAAAAAGAACCTTAAGTTTCGGTCTTTAAGATTTGATGATTGATAATTGATTGTTCCTTAGCCCCTTTGTTAATGAATTGATAAAAGGGAAGAGATATTTGAGTTTATGTATGCATATATACATTTGATATCTTGTTTTGCATATATTATTTATTGGTTGTTTCCTAACCCTTTTTGATGTATGACAAAAAGGGGAGAATATTGTGATTTCATGTTTTGGTTTCATATTTTGTACATGTTCATATTTTGTACATTTTATCTCATATATGTATATGTAGGTTTCATGTTTTGTATATATTCATATATGTATATGTTTTTCATGTTTTATACTTGATAAAATAGAGTATCATTTGAGGGAGAGTTTTTATATTCCTTTTATATCTTGTGTTATAACCTATATGTTTTGTCATCATCAAAAGGGGGAGATTGTTAGCCCAAAAGGTTACACTCTCTATTTGTTTAAGTTTTGATGATAACAAACACATAGAAGTTATTTGGTACTAATAAGTTGTTAGAATGAGCTTCAGATTTGTATTAGTCATAATGGCCTTATTAAGCATATTGCAAGGATAATGGCGCTAAAAGGCAAATGATACAAGAGGACGTTTTCATAGGAAGAAGGCTCTAGCTCGCAACGCGGTTCAGAGACACCTTCCTATAAAGTTTTTATATTTTTAGTTTGTTAAAGAATAGTATATACATTTGAAGCTCAAATACACACATAAATTCAATACATTTGGTTTTTGATTTAATCGGTTTTGATTTCAAGTACATATATCAGGTTTTGGATTTGAACCAGTTTTAGTTCTGCTGATCTGTTTTGACACCCTTTTATAGTTGTTATCATAACTTTTTAGTCTTATATTCAAATAATATGATTTAACTTGCATTTCAAAGATAACGTCAGATCTAATTTCTTATTTAATAATCATTTTCAGATTCAATTTTAAAGATATCAAATATTTGGTTGAACTCTGTTCTTGTTGTGAAAATAGCTTACAGTTTCTGTTTTGACACCTGTCAGTATTTTATTGATAACTTTTTAATAAAAATGATATTGAGTTGATTTCAGTTGCATTAAAACAAGACTTAATGATCTACAAATTATTCCTATATATCTAATTCTGCATTCAGACGTTTACAGCCTGAAAAATGTGCTCAAAGTTGACCAATCTGCCAGATTGGCAGTAATGGCTAATTTTCTGGAGGCTGATTTTTACATGTTTTCAAAATGTATTTAAGTTTAAATAAAACGTGGTTGGCTGTATTAGAGGGTCAATTTCTTCCTCTTATATTAAGTAAAATTTTCTATATTTACTCTTCAAAATCCTATATAAAGAGGTCATTAGGGTAGAGATTTTTACAACAATAAATTCAAAAATCAAAAGTTTTGAGTTTTCTTGAGAAAGAGCTTTGTTTAAGTTTTGGGCTATTATTTTTAAAAATTTCTGAAAGTTTTGATTCTTAAAATCTCTCTTCTATTTTTATATCACTTACAAAACCTACGCTTCAATCTTATATATTATTCTCTAGGGTTTTTGTAAAGAAAGTTTTCAAGAGAGAGTTTGTGGTCTTTTTGATCATCAGTGATTATTGTATTTGTGTTCCACTACCTCTGAACTAGAGAGTGTGATTGAGGAGTTGGGTACTCTCTAGTGGTTAATCCTTTTTGGAAGTTCTAGTGGATCGAAAATCCTTCTGGGTGAAGGCAGGGACTAGAGCTGGGTGCTCGAACCTCGGAAAAATTCTCGGTGTTTTGTGTTGGTTTACTTGCTTTAATTCCTTACTTTATATTTATTGCTTCATTTGCTTGCTCTATATATTCATTGTGACATTGTACTTGCTCTACATATTCATTGCTATATACACTTGTTTCATATTCATATTGTCGATCAAATACTCATACAACAAGATTGCAACACGCACCTCAAACTCTTATCTAGAGGAATCACGAGGAAGAAGTTCAGAGCCCTTCACGGGGTATTCGGCTTCTAGTCTTTTTTGGGTGATCGCTGCATCATAACATTTTTAATTGTGCATTGATTAGCATTATCACCTATTCACCCCCCTCTAGGTGATTTCACTATAGTCGACCGAGGCTACCACACCAGTCTGAGTGCGAGTATGCCGGCACACTCCTTCTAGTTTTTGTATCAGACTCGTCAGAGCTAACCGCCAGTTGTTTTTGCCTACTTTTTTTGCTTGCCATGTTTGCAGTGACTTCAAGGTACTCCATGTCGAGAGGCTCCCCTTCTGTGAAAACGACGCCTCTTGGCTGATCGGAAGGTTAAGGTTAATCGTCTGAATACCGACTACTTGCTTACATGTGAGCTTAATGACATTCAGAGAGCATTGTCATGATGAGCCGTTCACAGCAACAAAATGGAGTGATCTGATTAGCACTCCTTTTCTTTGTCAAATAATCTCTTAGATCTGTCGGAGGAGGACCAAAGAGATTAGCCTTGAGTTTTCAAGGCTTTTCAGCCTCTAAGAACCATCCTTGCATCGCGAAGCTGAGATGCAGGGTTCTGAGATGCGAGCTCACGTTCTGTAAAAACAGACGCAGCTCTCTCGCGTTTGGGCTTCAAGGCGCAGGCCTCACGTCTCTGCTGAGAAGAGACACAGACCTCGTGTTGTCGGCTGTCGCATTTGGCTGGCGACACTTGAGAAACGCAGGCCTTCTGGGTCCCACGTGTAGCTGTATAGATGTGGGTCTCGTTTCTCTGAGGAGAGGTACAGACCTCGCACTACTGAATATCGCTTTTGGAAGTGAAGCTTCAGAAACGCAAACCTTGTGGGCTTCACGTTTAGGTCCCCAATGCGGATTTCATGCGTCTGACGTGGTTCAAAAGAGACGCGGGCTTGAGCTTCATGTTCTGTATCCATTGGACAGATTGTTGGACAGATAGTTGTTCTAACTTCTTGCGTCTATAGTTGACGCGCACGTCGTCTCTATCGACGTTCAGCGTTCCGGTTACGCTATACGGGTTGTTGGGAACCCCCGGTAACCTGATCTGAGAAGAGGATAGGTGTGAGTGGGCTGAACGTCACAACGCTAACCTCGCAGGTCTCGTGGGACGTTGACACGGGCCTTACGTATGATGCTTTAGCCATGGCACTCTTCGCACCAGTCGCGTTTGAAGGAATCTCTGAAGAGACCCGAGAGTGGGCCCCGAGGAGACCTTGCAGTACTGCCCGCGCCCTAGGGTTTTTGGAGCTGGAAGAAGGAACTCTTCATACTTTGCCTGGTTGAATTCCACGACAAGTGATTCGACCACCTTTCCCATGCAGGTGACTTTACCTTACGACACGGCTTGCTTATCAGTAGAGAAAGTTGTCCCTAGCTGAGTCGCCATCTCTTGTTTGATGCGGGAAAAATTAAAGGCGTGTAAACTCTTTATTTAATTGTAAAGAAAGTTACAACAATAATCAAACTCCCGATTACAAGAGAGGAAAGATATTCAAGCCCAATCTTTCCTTTGTTTAATGTTTGGTTCTTGATATGGCGGTGGAAAGTAATCTTATTTTTTATTGACCGGGTGTGCGTCACAGACTTCTGGGTATCTTCTCTTCGGACTATGAATAAGTAGCACAGCTTCGTCCAATAAAATCTCAAAGAGACTTAGGCAAGAACAAACTTGTACTCAGCAAGTTATTAGAAGACTTTAACTCTTTTGTATTTCTCAGCTGGAGATTCTGATTTCTTAAAGACTTGCAAACTAAAATTTTTTCGACCAAAACTTTCGACCCCTTCTCAATAGCAAACTGAGCTATTTATAGGGGTTTCAGAGGTAAAACTGTCCCCTAACAATACTCCATAATGGGGGTTAACTCTCTTATTACGTGGGCAGTAATTGACCCAGTAATGAGGGCAGTTATAACCGAGACGCGGGCTTAAAGCCTCACATTTTGCTGTTGAGAGGTAATGCTTGAGAAACGCGAACTTCAAGTTCTGTGTTAAGCTTCCTGTGACGCGAACTTCGGGCTCTGCGTCTAGGTATTGCATAGATGATTGAGACGCAAGTTCCAAGCTCTGCGTCTTAGCCATTACAGTGAAGCAAAGACGCGAGTTTCGACTCTTGCGTCTTGGTACCTCAATGATGCTGAGAAGCGGCTTTCAAGCTCTGCGTCTTGGTTATTGTAGTAACATTGAGACGTGGGTTTCAACTTTGCGTCTTGATGTTGTGCTAATGGCCATGTTGCCTTGCGTCTGGAGTTTGGACTTTACTTTCTGATGACTTATCCTCAGTGATTATTGGACAGTTTACAGACGCGACTCTTAGTTGTCGTGAAGACGTGGCTCTTGATTATTGTAGAGACGCAACCATCAACTGTCGTTGAGACGCGGCTCTTGAAATGTGGAGATTGTGTTAGATGCTTCGAGGCGCGAATGCAGGCATCACTTAGGACATGTGTCTGGCTTAGGGACCTAAAGGTCTTTGAGAATTTTGGCATGAATGTCCACATGTCTTGCTCAGACTGGATTTGAGATTCGCGACGTGAATTAAGGCCATTAAGGGGCTTTTAAGAATGACTTTGAGTTTTACATCATTAATTAAGACTATTGCAGAGCCTATAAATAGGCTAAGAGTCTCTTAACAGTTATTCATTTTGACTGTCCTCCTCCTCAGGCGCGTACTTGAAGAACTTTCAGAGTTTTTAGAAGAACCCAAAGTTTTAATACTTTTTCACAATCTTCTTCAAAGATTATCACTGTGTCAAGTGATCCCAAGTCAAAAAGCATTATTACTTCCTCTGGCATTCTTATTGTCGCACTCTGATGGATGACACTATCCTTCAAAAAATCCTTTCTTCAGGTAGGAAATGGCTTTCACTATTGTCGCGTCTGGTAAGACACCGTCTTCTTGAAGCTTTGCTATCGCTGATCATGAAGAGACACTGTCTTTTAACTTCTTTCTGAAGTTTCCAAAGCTTCTTTGAGTTATACAGTCGATTTAAGATCCACGAGTCCATGCTTGATTTGCAAACTCGACTATTGCGTTAATGGGTAAAACACAAATTTCGTGATTTCTGAGTCCCGATCTTTCAGATGTGATTTTTCACATCCTAATGAGTTTCGCTTTTTGAGGTCTTGGACGCGAGCTAGCGAACTTTGCGTTCTGAGATCTTAAATGCGGGTCTCGTTTATAAGATCCACGTTTGAGCTTCAAGACTTAGAAATTTTTCTAAGTCTGAAGTTCAGACGCGAGCTTCATAAGAGTCGCATTTCAACCGTTGGACGTGGGTCTCATGTTGAGCCTCGCACCCAAGCATTCTGATATGTTTTCTGTCTTTGTGAAATTAACCCCGGGTTTTCTCTTTTTGCAAGCCTTGACTATATCGACGGTCCTGACTTCACTGTCTCTTTTAGCTTGTGGAAGACAGTTGCATTTACTGAAGCTAATAAGAAACACAAGTTCATTCGGTTGACAACCATTCAGGAAGTCAGAGCTTCCTTTCAAAGATGGCATCAAAGAGATAGTATGGTCTTGGATCCTCCCTTCACTAATCTCGTTCAAGAAAGCGGCCGCAATGAGCATGATACATTTGAAGGTCACAAGAAAGGGGACGTCACCAGTAAGGTCCGGGTCCTCTCTTCACCAATTTTGTTCAAAGAAGTGAGAGCGACGAGGAGCCATGCTCATTGGATGACTTTCTGGTGGCGAGATCCTCTATTAAGCAGAAGATTATGGACTTGTGAGGGAGGAAGACTTTCACACAAGTTAGTTGATTAGTTTTCAAAATTGTATATTTTATATCACATCTTCACATTTATTCAATATTAAATTTTGTTAATAATACCTCTCTTGTATGTTTCTAGATCCATGGCATGAAATGAAGAAGAAGCCCAAAAACCTATTTATTTGGTGATTTAAAGCCTACACATATAGCCATTGACTTTGAAAGGTGGTTCTCTGAAAATCAGGTGCTCATATCAGAAACCACGTGGTACATCGGATAGAGGAGCAAACCGACAGGACGTGACAGGAAAATCTGCGTGCACGGCCACGAGATGGCCGCATTTTTGCAGCCATAGCCGCATTTCTGTGGCTCTTTTATGGAGCCGTGCGTCAAGATTTGACGCACGGCCCGGTGATGCCTCCCAGGTGCCCCCTTGCCTATAAATACCCAGGTTTTTTTAGAACATAAAGGAGAAGAGTTTTTTAGGAGAGTTTTAGGGTAGATTTTTTTCTCTTTAGGGTAGCTTTAGTTGTTCTTCTTCTTTTCTTTTGTATTTTTTATTTTTGTAGATCATGTAATAGGGAAGAGAGTGATACATATGATGAAAGTTAGGGTTCTTGTAATGGAGGGTGTCACTCTATGAAAGGTTCTCTTTTTATCTTCACTTTTTTTCTTCTCTCTAACTTTTTACATGTTTAGCTAATTTTTCTTCTCATGGCAACTAACTACTAACCACTAACTATGCTAACTCCTAACTTGATATCCACATGAATCTAATAGCCTCTACTTGGCCTTACTCTTGCAAGAGCCATTGATGGCTCATGATGATGGATTCTAACACTCTAACATCAAAGTCTCTAACAAGTTACCATTACTTTGTTCCATGCTTTCTCTAGCTAGTTTTGATGGTTTAAGTGTTGCTTGCTCTTGTTTTTTGAGTTTAGATGTGAAAGTGATCTTATGAGCCATGCTTTGTAAAGCTCTTAACTAAGGACTAGTGATGGCCAATGATACATGTGAGACAACATTACTAAGAGGTTAGCTTGTTAGTAGAGCCATTAGTAGTTAGCAGCCATGAGTTTTCTTTCATTTTTACTTTGTTTTAGAAGTAATTATAAAAATCACAAATATATTCTTTTCTATGTTTCTCACTTCTTTATTTTCACTGTATCCTTCTCTTTTCATTCTTTGTTTTTTTCTTTTCATTCTTAAAACAATGAAGAAACTTTAACACACACGTGTACATAACGGTAAAGCTTATATCGCTTTTCATCCCTATGGATTCAACCCTTTTAGCCTCTATGCTATAACAGAAGTATCGAGGAAGCCAAAACACACACACTTTAATTAGTGATTTCAAAATGACACTTTTTGTGTATTGTTTTCTCCCAATCAAATTTTGATGTCGTTACCGGGAATGGGGACGGTTTGATCTCACATTTTTTTAACTTTTCTTTTTGTTTTGGGTGTGCAGGTCAAATTTTTAACCTTGTAGAAGTCCACACTCGCTTGCATCTCCCTGCTCAAGAAAGTAGGGAGTAAGTGCTTCAAAAATTGTTATGTGGTTGGGTAAAACTTTGTATATTGATATCTTCTACTGTTAGTTTTTTTGTTTAAATTATATATGCACTGTAATAATTAAGAACTAAAATACAGAAATTGGATGCTTTAAAATGGTTTAGACATTTGCATCTAGGCACGTATCGATTTCAATTCCAATATACTGTATTTTGTTCTTGTGTTATTATGATTTTGATAGAGGTGTACATATTGCATTGCATATAGCTTAGGACAAATACGTGAGTGATTACTCACTTTTTAGTGTTCATTCTTGTCTATATTACACACTTGCACAAATTGAATTTAAGGACATAACCCAACATAAGATAAGGTGGGGAAGTCATTACCCTATCTTAGCCCAAAAATCATCTCCCCACTCACACAACCAAGTCTAAATAAAATTTGCTAGACATTGGACCCTAGGGATATCTCGGACTCATTTAAGAGATTGATCTAAGGGAGAAGTTGTTAGAATTTGACTCTTGTCAAATTGGTGTCAAAGATTGGGGATTGAGAGCGTAGCACCCCGTTCCCGAGATACGTGTTCAGATTTTTTTGACCATGTTGTTTTAATTTTCTTCCAGTACATGTTTTTGGGTTGTATTTGCTTGTGTTATTGGGTATCAAAGCTGGATTCTCAGTCTTAAAGTCAGCCCTGACCTGGACCGGGAACCCGATACCACGTACCGCCTGATTTGACCTTTCTGGTAGTCCAATTTGATCGATTTTAGTTTCAAACAATGTTTTCCAATATTAAAGATTTTTCATGATTTTATGAAATTTTTCAGAATTATTTTGCAAAATCTCCAAACCAGTGTCGATCGGCATCGCTGATTCTCAGATTTTTAGTTTTCAAACGGAGTTAAATTTTTAGAAACAGCTTTCATACTACTTCTTAGAATATTATTTTCTATCTAAATACATTTTTTTGGGATTTTTCAGAATTTATCAAAATTTGACCAATTTTGGAGTCCACTAGTATCGCCAGAAGATTCTAGAATTTTTAATTTAAAAATAGATTGAAATTCTTGAATCTGATTTCACTGAGCATTTTAAAATAATATTTTTTATTTTGAGAATTTTTCGGAACATTTCTGAAATAGTCGATTTTTTACCCTATTTAAATAATAATATTATTTCTCGTTCTTTTCTTTTCTTGCTTTTTCCTTCTCCACTCCTCTAATTTATACTCCTAGAATATTCTATTAATTTTATTTTTAATAATATTTTTTCTTTTTTTCCTTATTTTTTTTCCTTTTTCCTTATTTTTCTTTTTCCCTTCACTTCTTTTCTTTCTTTTTCTTCTTTTCTCTTCCTTCTCCATGCCCTGCTCCCCCACACCTGGCCGACCATCCCCTGCAACTTTGGCAGCTACAAACAACAGCAGCAGCAGGAGGAGGGAGACTATCCCCCTCATTCCTCTCTCATTCCCTCCTCCTCCTTCTCCTTCTTTTATTTCTTTCCCTTCTCCTTCCTTATCTTCTTCATTTCATTTCTGCAGACCAACACAACACACACACACACACTCTCCTCTCTCCCCCCCCCCCACCACAACCACCCACGCCTCCACTCTTACCGTCGCCGCCGCCGTCGCCGCCACGCCCCACCTCCCCACTTCCTTCTCTACTTCCATTATCTTCAAACACCACCCTTCTTCAATTTCATCAAAACCCACCACCATTAAAACTTCTTCTCCTCCAAAATTCACCACCAACTCTACCAAATCATCCACTCAAACCACCCCACCACCATCTCCTCCTCCTTCTCCAACTCCCCACAACCACCAACAACCACCACAACCAACACCACCACTACCATCATCACCAACAAACAACAACAACACATACAAAACCAACAACCCCTCCTCCCGGGCTAACCACTCCGCCCCTTTGCCTGACGGTGCCGCCGCCCCCCCAATGGCCGCGGGGGCCGGCCGCTGGCCAAACCCCCTCTCCCATTCTTCTTTTCTTTCTTTCTTTCTTTCTTTCCTTTTTCTCCTCTGTTTCCTTCTTTTTTTTGTCGTTTTCTTGCATACCCCCTCTTCTTTCTTTCTTTCTTTATTCTTCTTTCTTTTTTTTTCCTCTTTTCACATTTTCTCTTTTAAACATTTCCAATAAATACTCTCTTTCTCTCTCTCTAACTAATCCTCTCTCTCCTCCCTTATTTTCTCTAATATATGTTTATATATATAATTATATTATATGTATTTATATTATACGGATTGGTGGCTTGTCGCACATGTTAGCGGACTTCCCGGATTTTAACTCGGTATTTCCTTCTGATTTTAGGAGAGTACTTTTTATGTTGCTTTATGCCTTCTATTCTAGGGCTTGATAATAATTTAGGCGAGTACATTTCTTGTGTTGCTTCATGCTTTATTACCATCGTTACATGTCTAATAATTATTATCCTGCTTTTAAATACATGATACATCGCTATATGAGTTAATATATGACGTTGACACTGATATGTTATACCTGATATCTGACACTGGTATTTGACATGTTACACTTGATACTTGAGATCTGACACCGGTATTTGACTTGTTATTACTTAACACCTGATACTTGACATTTGATATCTGACACCGGTACTTGACACGTTATACTTGACACCTGATACTTGACACTTGATATCTGACACCGGTACTTGACATGTTATACTTGACACCTGATACTTGACACTTCATATCTGACACCGGTACTTGATATGGTATACTTGACACCTGATACTTGACACTTGATATCTGACACCAGCACTTGATATGTTATATTTGACACCTGATCCACGACACTTGATATCTGACACCGGTACTTAACATGTTATCACTTGACACCTGATACCTGACACCTGATATATGACACTTGACAAATGACATGTTATCACTTACTTGACATGCTTTCACATGGTACTAGTACACTTGACCTGATATTGTGACACCTGACTGGATATTATGATACCTGACACCTGTATTATATTGTATACTATGATTATCACTTTTACGGGGACTTGGCATGATTATTATACTGTTACCAGACCTCTGGTACTCCTGAACTCCTATGCTGTTGAACTCTTGTATTCCTGAACCCCTGTAACAGGGAGACTCCTGATATTTTTCTCCTGATGCCATACTCCTGTTGATCCCCATAATTGACTAATCATAGATATTGAATTACTGTGTTCATTGTGGACATTATCTTTGGGAATATATATATATAATAAAGTACTCAACTTACACTGGGGTGGAGAAATTGATGGATACCGGTATGATGTCATATTTATAATGATGGATATTTCTGAAGAGTCGTGTGGGGCGCGTAATGATAAGTCCCCAGAAGCAGTAGATTGATATCTGAAGTGTCGTGTGGGCGCGTAATGATAAGTCCCCAGAAGCAGTAGCCTGTACTCTTGAGCCTAGTCCCGGGCAGAGCGGGACCCATTATAAATATGCGCCATCAGATTTATCAGTTTTCAAATAATAACTCGTCTTATTCATAAGTGGATGTATGTGCACTGGTAACATATGCCTAAGCATATGGATCGAATAAATAACATAAGAATGTAACAACTAGACAATAATAATATTAGGAACGTGTGATATTTGGTCTCTCCTTTGCTCGGGTCCTGATACTCACATATCAAACCCGAGTAAGTTTTACAGAGTGCGAACTCTAGTATGGACTATCAGTAATGTGGTAAGGAGGCGATTGAAATATCAAACGATACTGATTATTATTATTGAATAACTTAAAATACAACATCTTTATATTCTCCAGTTATAGTGTTATGCCCTGAGTTGACACCCTGCTTATGACATATGATTTATGTGGTACAATGATTACTCCAGACACATTCTAGTTCTATTACTCTGAGGGCAACTCAAGTTGTATGAACTCAGATGACGGCGACATGGGATATGTGGTATATAGATGAGGGTTTCTTTGTTTGGATTATCCCCTTGACGCATCGACCCCGTGAATCCATAATCTAAGCTTGTATAACTAATTTTATCCATACTTGTATTTATCGCATGTTTAGAGTATTTATCACATGTTTAATATTACATGCTTATGTGTACCTATACTCTCCATACCATTTTCTATGCATGTTTTCTGATTCGGATTTATTTATATACATGTAATTACTTGATTTCGGATTCACTGTCGTTCCTTTAATTTCCTTTATGTTACTTGTCATTGCCTGTGCCTGCATGCTTGAACCACGTTACTTGATCATGCACACGTGTGACTGTCTGAGCATGCCACATGGCTTTATCGTATGTACTCGCGCTGGATTCTCATATCCAAATCCAGGAGTATGGACTGTGCTGACCTTACTGTAGCTAATCAGAGTGCGTAGCGGATCCTTCCGTGGTGATCGGAGTGTAGCAGAAGCTTGGACATCGACGTAGCCCTTCCTCTTAGCTCTTCTCCTGATTGGCTCCCGAGGCCCCTCTTGCTGCTCGTGAGCATCTCTCTGCTTTTGTTATGTAAATCTCTTCGTTTATTGTACTTTTATATTTTCTGGTGATGTAATATTCCTGTAATATTGTATCACTCTCTGTGATAATCATGTACTTGTACTTATCTGTTGGAATGTATATTAGCACTGTGCTTTGATTCTTACCTGTACTGATACTTAGAGTATATACGTAAGGGTACTTCTGACCTGCGTATATACGTCACAGTGACGTCTCCGTACCTGCAGGAACGGGGCATCACAGAGAGGTGAAAACTCGAAGAACGGTGGTTTGGCATAATTAGCCTTGTTACAACACGCATACCTCCCACTGATCTTGCCCATACCTGGCCGATTAACTTGTGGTCAAATTCCTACAATGTACCCCCCGAGGACAGTCTAACCAGTTAGGAGTCCTTTAGGTTTAGGTCAACCCTCATATATGCTTGGTTTTACTTTTTCTTTCTTTTCTGTTTGTTTGTTTGCCCTTTTTTGTGTTTGTTTGTGAAATATATTTCAACAATAATTCTTTTAATTCTAATATGACTTCATATTTCACCCCGACCTCATTTGACTCGGATAACTCCAACCCGGATATGTACAACATGAACTAACCATATAGACCGGACTGGGATTATCCGACTAAATATGACCCATACCTTCAATCCTATGACCAAGAATTTCAAAATAATTTATACTCTTCACAGAGTTCATGGGGATTCACCTCCCTCGAGTCAAATTTTCAACCACCTTATACACAATTTTCACAATATTCATTCCCCAATTTTTCTTACTATACTCCTTTTTCAGAATCCCCTCTGAAGAAAAATCCGATTTGGAAAAGAGTATGAAAGTCATGCTTGAGTCCCAGCAACAAATTCAAATTTTGATCAATTCACAATTCTTCTCACATCAAACTCCATATACTCCTTTTCTAGAACATCCAATTGAAGAAAAGTCTGAGCTAGAAAAGAGTTTGGAAGTCTTTGTGAAATAGCGCAAAAAAATATGTTGAACTCGTCATCTCAACTAAATTTTCAAGAGTCATACTCATATTTTCAAGTCGCATCGATTCAAAATGAGCAACCATCTATCCTGAAAATGAATACGGAACTCTTGCGTGAGTTCGAGCAACAATCGCAAAATATGGACTCGCGACTTCACCATAATTTTCAAAACCAACTTCCATACTCATTTTTTCAAGAAGAACCAATTGCAAAGAGTATGGAAGACATGGTTGAGACTCAAAATTCTGTTACCCGGCCTATCATTAGGTTATACTCAATAATGAGCGAATTGATCAATGAGAATAAGGAAAGTCTTTCTTGTCAACTTTTGACCAATTCTTATACCCCTAACTCTATTGATTAGACCCAAGAATCATGTTATTTTGAAACCAAGATTCAATTTCAGCACACCCATTTGAACTTGACCAAACTTCAAGTTTTGAAAGTCACATTGACATTTTAACAAGTTATCCCTTTCCTGAAATTGAAATTGAACGTGAATGTGATCCTGAACCTCAAGTCAGTAATTCCATTTCATTTTTTAATTTAATAATGACTCCGGTATCTTTACCGTATTTTTTTCATATTCTATAGTCAACATTAAATCCTGTACAAGTATACTGTGAAATGGAGTCACCAATATTTTACGATCATGTTTCGTTGATGGGAAAAGTGTGTAAACATCAATTCTTTAGTTTGGACCCCATTTTTGAACCTATTTCGACTCCCACTTTTGAATCTCGACTTGATCTCAGTCAAATTCCTGAGTCGGTATTTGTTTCTGTTCTATTTGAGCCCAATCAACCATCTTCCATAATCACACTTCATTGTTAGACAAATGTGTTGCACAAAATAACTCAAGAATTATTTTTAAAAATTGGTAATTGGATGGGTATAATTTTTTAAATAAGATCATTCACTCAATCATTCTTTTAATGAGTTGGATTCGAGAGGTCACTGGTGGGTTCCTACAAGATCCACAATATCTGAATTAGGCCACATTTCATGGACCAATCAGACCACCACCGGAACCACCACCTTGAGGTAATTTTTTCTTCCCTATTTGTTTCATGCATATACACATTCAGATGCATTAAGGACAATGCATGAGATAAGTGTGGGGGAGGGTTTACTAACGTAGATTGTTTTAGATTTTCTTTCTTTTACACTTCTTTTTAGGAAATTTTTAAAATTTTCTTTTGAATAAAAAAATCCTTTTCTTTTCTTTTCACAAATTTTTTTGAAATAAGAGAAATAGTTTTTTAGAAATTAGGAAGACCTAAAATTATGAGTTTTTAAACCAAGTCAAAATAATAGATCTTTTTTAAATTTTAGGATAAAGAAGTAAGATTGGAAAGATAATTTGATCTTAAATTTTTACCTTAGATATATGCACTTCACACTTACACAATTTTTAGGATTGAAATAAAGACTGAAATGCCATAAAAAATAAAAAAATAGTAATAAAAACTACCTATTGAAGCTGGGTAATTAAGCCTCAGAAAGCATGATTATTCAAATAGTGGATAAAAATAAAATAATCTCCTTTAACTTTGTGGCCTTGTTTACTCGAGTCTTTAAATCTGAGGAATGTTTTCTCATCTGGTGCCCTAAAACCATCTGATTTGGAAGTCACCGGATAAAAGGTCACTACCCAGGTAAACTAGAAGGCCTAAGAAAACTAAGAAAAGAAAAAATTAATATAAATAAATGACATGAAAGTTAAAGTCGATATCCCAAAAAATTTCACAATTCACAAAGTGCATATTTTCTAAGAGTTTTATGAAAGATCAAAGAAGCAATTAAATTTTAAATTCTTACCTTTAATTTATAACAAGATTTTGCATTTGACTTAGTTTAAGGAAAAATAATTTCTGGTTAACTTATGACCTTAGACGACACTTTTCTCTATTTCAAAATGTGTTTTTAAAAAACTAACATTTGATTTCTTTCTTTAATGGATTTTGTGTGTAATCCGCTTAAAACCCTCAGGAGACAAAACTCCTCCTCTAGGGGAAATCTAGAGGTTTAATAGCTTGTTGCACACGCTCAGTGCAATCGCGTAACTTGTGAAAGTGATGTAATAATCTTCTTAGTTAGTTTTTTTTGTTTTGCTCGGAACAAGCAAAAGATAATGTGGGGGTATGATTAGTCTTCAAAATTACATATTTCATACCACATCTTCACTTTTATTCGATATTAAATTTTGTTAATAATACCTCTCTTGTATGTTTTTAGGTCTATGGCATGAAATGAAAAAGAAGCCCAGAATCCTATTTATTTGGTGATTTCACATATAGCCATTAACATTGGAAGGTGGTTCTGTCAAAACCAGGTGTCCATATCTAAAAACCAGGTGGTACATCTGATAGGGGAGCAAATTGACAGGACGTGACAGGAAAATTTGCGTGCGCGGCCAGGAGATGGCTGCGAAAACGCGGCCATGGCCCCGTTTTCGGAGCTCCTTTATGGAGCCGCGCGTCAAGATTTGACGTACGGCTCCGTGATGCCTCTCTGGTGCCCTCCTTTGCCTATAATAAATACGCCAGGTTTTTCAGAACATAAAGAAGAAGAGTTTTTAGGGTAGATTTTTTTTTGTGGTGTTTTAGTTGTTCTTCTTCTTCTTTTATATTTTTCATTTTTATAGATCATGTAATAGGAAAGAGAGTGATACATATGATGAAAGTTAGGGTTCTTGTAATGGAGGGTGACACTATGAAATGTTTTCTCTTTATCTTTACCTGTTTTCTTCTCTCAACTCTTTACATGTTTACTAATTTTTCTTCTCATGACAACTAACTACTAACCACTAATTATGTTAACTCCTTACTTGATAATCCACATGAATCTAATAGGCTCTACTTGGCCTTGCTCTTGCAAGAGCCATTGATGGCGCATGATGATGGATTCTAACATCTAACTCTCTAACAAGTTACTATTACTTTATTTCATACTTGCTCTAGTTAGTTTTGATGGTTTAAGTATAGGTTGCTGATCAGTCACATATATTACATATACATTGTCACATTATCATATTTTTATTTAATAAATTCTATTAATAAGCCTTATTCTTCTTTATTAAATGTAGCACATTGTTAAAAGAAAGGAAAAAGAAACGAGCCCAAAAGCCCATAAAAATTCTGATTTAAATCAGAATTAATTCGAAATTAGAAGATCAGGGCAGATCAGAGAGGATGTAATCGGTTGAACATCGGTTAAAATGGATCCTTACAAATCAGTCAGTTTAAAGCCAGAGATAAAAGGCCGTTTTGTCAAAACCAGAAGCTGCAACGGGAAATCCAGAACCAGATAAAGCTGGATCACAAAACGAGGAGATGTACTCCTCGGCTGTGGCCACCTAGCCACAGCCAGGCTGCAAAAACATGGCCAAAGCCGCATTTTCGTGGCCGTTTGATTACGGATGGGGGAGCGTCTGCTCCCCCAATCTTCTTATACCCTCTCCCGTCTGGTTTTTCTCTATAAATACCATTTTCGACAAAGAAGAACGGAGCGAAGACTAGGATTAAATTTCTTGTTCATTTTTAGGGTTTTAGGCATTGTTAGATAGCTTGGAGAAGTTGTATCTCCTTTTTATTTTTTCAGTTTAGACCAGCAAAGAAAGAAGAGTGGAATTGAGTGTGTAATTCGTCTTTAAAGTGACAATCAAATGAGCTTCTACTCGCTTGTTCAACTCAACTCGAATTTGGTATGTTTATGTTTGATTTTCATTCTCTTGTTTGTTTTCCTTTCATCATGAGTAGCTAAATTGTTTTCTGGGCTCACTAATTAAACTTTTCTACCTCCTCTCTCTCGATTGATTTTTATGAAATAAATCTCTTGAATCATAATGCCTAAAGTTAAACTTTATCCTTGAAAGCTCATTAGGATGCTCTTCTTTTAAACTTGGACTTTCAAAGCACAAATATTTTCAAATCGTTTTTATTCCATATTTGTTTCTTCGCGCTTGATGGTTTAACATTCTATTTTTAATGTTGTGTTAAAAAAGACCTCAAGATTTAATCCAAAATCATCTCATTTGTTTTACTTGAACATTAAAACAAATTAAGCTTTTTGCCTATGATAAAAGTGATGCACCAAAAATGTTCTTGAGATAAGTAAGTAGTTGAGTAGAAATTAGTGAGCTTAGATCTTTTCCTATATAAAAAAATAACCAAACAATCTTCATCATTTTTAAAGATCACCTTTTCAAAGCCTTCTCTAATTTTTAAGTTTTTCTTTTAATCACTTTCTTTCTCTCCATTCTCTTTTCAACTAAAAAACAAACACCATTCTTTGCTTTCTAAATAAAAACACCGAAAAACTTTCATTGTATTCCTCCTCGTGGACACGACCCGTTAGCCAAAGCTAGACGGTAATTCTTATCACTTTCATTTCACAATAAATTTTGATGTCGTTGCCGAGGAGGGACGATAAGTTATTATCTTTTTAGATTTACATTTTTGGTTAATTTTCTTCTTTGTTCTTAGTGTACAGATTTAACAATAAGAAATTTTTGCTGTAGTGGATATATAAGTGGCCCAGGACTCTGCTCAAGAAAGCAGAGCCCAGAAACCCTCAGATTTGCTACATTCCTGTGGCAATCTGAGTGAACTACTAACCTGTATTTTTTCAAGTTGGCTGAATTGCAAAGCTAAAATTCTGTAGCAATTTATTTCCTTGTTTGTGTCACTATACTTACTTTCTACCTCAACAGTAAAATGATGTTTTATTAATGCTAAAAACGATTTAGACTTGCATTTAGGCACGTGTCTAATTCGTTTACAATTTATATTATTGTTGAAGAGTGCTGGAGCAAAAGATACGTATGCATAGCATATAGTTTAGGAAACATTCTAGGGTGATATTTGCTTATGAATGTTACTTTTCTATATCTTGCATACTTTGTACAATCATTCTAAGGGCAAAACCCATTCAAGATAAGGTGGGAAAGTATTACCCTTCCTTAGCCCACAAACAATCTCCAAGCACGCACAACCTAAGCCTAAGTAAAATCTGATAGACGTTGGCCTTAGGAACATCTCGAACTCACTAGGAGATTATCCTAAGAGGGAAGGTGTTAGAATTTGACTCCTACCAAATCAGTGTCTAGGAAAGAGATTGAGGGGTCTGGTAGTTTGGCTTAATTAGCCCCGTCGCTTTTGCGCGGATACCTCCCACCAATCTTGCCTGACCTGGCTAATTAGCTTGTGGTCATAGTCTGCATTATACCTCCTGTGGATAATCAATCAGTTAGAAGTTGTCTAGATCAAGGTTACTTTAGACTAGGCTTTGTTGATTACTCTTGTTGACTATTGGTAAACTTGTTTGTGATTATGTTTGTGTATGCAAGTATGGTCAAGAGACCCTAATTCTTCTAGGTTTACTAGAAACACATCACCACTCAAGTTTAAATCAAGACCAGATCCGATTATGGCTCAACCGACATCTTTGCAGGATGGGTTCTATCCCATTAGAACCTCACTTCCATCTTGCATCCAACTTCCATCGGTTCATGAATACAATTTTGTGCGCAAGCCTCAGTTCATCAATACACTCCCCAAGTTTCATGGCTTAGAGTCCGTAGATGCTTATTTCTTCATAAGAGAATTTGAGGAAGTATATCTAATGATGAAAATCTCACACCTTGTAGATGATGCTATTAGGTTGAGATTTGTCCCTTTCGCTCTTAAGGACTTAGCCAAGAAATGGCTTTACAGCTTAGCGGTCGGCTCTATCACATCTTGAGATGGTTTTATCAAGGTCTTCTTGAATAAATTCTATCCAATTCACAAGACCGCTCTCGTTAGGAAAAACATCATGCAGTTCAAGCAATAACCTAGTGAACTGTTTTGGAGGTATTTTGAACGCTTCAAAGACCTCCTTGTCTAATGCCCTCATCATGGAATAGAGAAATGACGACAATGCCAAATTCTTTATGACAGTTTGGACTATTCTACCAACACTCTTAGAAAGCATGTGCTAAGGGGATTCTTGCAGAAGGATGAGAATGAAGGATGATATTTATATGAGAATTTAGCTGAAAAGACCATCCAATGGGAACCTACTACTGAAATCTCTAGGAACTCAAACTCCATTTCTTCAAAAGGAGGTCTCATTCTATTGAATCATCCATAGCTAACGAGGCTAAGTTAGCTAGCCTAGTAAGAAGATTGAAAGCTTTAGAAACTAAGGAACCAAGTCCAGTCAATCAAGTCAGCCCAAGCTAATTTTAACCCCGGGTTGTACTTACTGTCAAGCCATGAATCATGTGTTTGAAGAGTTCCTGTGTTTCAAGCTCAGCAACAATACCCTGAACCGATGAATGCGACCTTTTCAAGGCCGAACAATAATCCTTACGCACCAATGTACAATCCTGGCTGGAGAAATCACCCGAAAGATACATGAAGAACCAAGATTCTCTCATGCAAACTATACAGAGGCTAGAGGTTCAAATGAGCCAATTAGCCACTCCACAGAATGAGAGACAAAAGGGTACCTTACCTAGTCAGCCAATAATGAATCCTAAAATTCTCAACGAGCTCATTTGGCTGAGGATCAATCTTTAAATCAATGTAATGTTTTTCACACATTGAGGTCGGGAAAGAAAGTTAATAATCAAGTGTCAACACCATCTAATCCTATTCAACACAACCCCAATCAAGCATCCACCTCATCTAATCCCAGTCCTTCCAAATCAGACGAATCTGAAACAGATAAGTCAACCAGTCAGGTGCACCAGCCTATAGTACCATTTCCTAATAGGCTGAAAACAACAAGTAAAATCCACACATGGATAAGATAATTAAGATCTTCAATCAAGTGAAGATAAATGTGCCACTTCTTAATGCCATCTAACAAGTCCCATCCTATGCTAAGTTTCTTAAAACATGTGCACCAAGAAGAGAAAGACTAATGTACCCAAAAAGGTCTTCTTAGCCACTAACATTAGTGAGCTACTGTCAGGTCCGATCCCTATCAAGTATAAGGATCCAGGTTGTCCCACCATTGCCTACACTATAGGACAAGCCGAGATTAGTCGTGCACTTCTTGATTTGGGAGCAAGTATCAACTTGCTTCCATTATTAGTTTATCAACAACTCGGGTTGGGCGATCTTAGTCCAACTCGAGTCACTATCCAACTGGCTGACCGTTCAGTAAAAATTCTGAAAGGAGAAATTAATGATGTCCTTATCCGGGTCGGGGAGTTTATTTACCCTGTTGTTTTCATAGTTCTAGAGACACAACCTGTGTTCAATCTTAGGGCTCAAACTCTTGTTATCCTAGGGCGACTATTCCTTACTATTGCCAATGCCATCAACAATTGCAGGAATGGGTCCATGAGGTTAACCTTTGGGGACATGACTAGAGAAGTCAATGCCTTCACCTAGGAAAACAACCCCATGATGTTGAGGACCAAACATTTGAAGTCAACTTCATAGAGAACTTAACAAGTGAACACAGGGAAGAATTGAAATTAAAGACTGAGAGTGACTTCGGGTTAGAATCTGACGACTTTAATCTTGATCAAGTTGTTGAGTCTGCTGTGAATTGGGCCTCGAACCCTATTTCACCAAATATGGAGCCAACAGATGTGACTCATCCTTCCAGTAAGCCTTTCTCTTCCTTAGAATTGAAAGCCTTACATGTGCATCTCAAATACGTCTATCTAGGCAAACAAGAGACCTTTCCTGTCATCATTGCCTCCCATTTAAACGACGGGCAAGAAGAAGATCTTAAAGCCATTCTAAGAAAATATAGGGAAGCCATTGGTTGACTATGACCGATATAAAGGGATTGAGTCCAGTCATAGTTCAACATCGTATTAATCTCAATGAAGATGCCACATCTAAAAGAGACCCACAGCGTAGGTTGAACCCTATAATGCAAGAGGATGTTCATGCTGAAATTATAACTCTCTTAGACAATGGGATAATATATCCTATTTCTGATAGCCAATAGGTCAGTTCTGTCCACGCGGTTCCAAAGAAATATAGTTTCACCGTAGTGGAAAACGAGAACAAAGAGTTGATCCAAACTCGACTTCCCATGAAGATCCGAGTTTGCATTGATTATAGGAAACTTAATGCTGCAACTCGTAAGGACCATTTTTCACTCCCCTTCATTGATCAAATGCTTGAACGTTTGGCGGGCCACGAGTATTACTGTTTCTTGGACGGTTACTCGGGGTATAATCAGATTCCTATTGCTCCTGAGGACCAAAAAAAGACTACGTTCACATGTCCATTTGGAACATTTGCTTATAGTCGAATGCCTTTCGGCTTGTGCAATGCCCCAACAACATTTCAACATTGCATGTTGAGTCTTTTTTCTGATATGGTAGAACGATTCTTAGAAATCTTCATGGATGATTTCTCCATCTACGAAGATTCATTCACTCAATGTCTCCGCCATTTAGAACTTATCCTCCAACGTTGTGCTAAGAAAAATCTGACACTGAACTAGGAGAAATGCCACTTCATGGTAAAATATAGAACTGTCTTAGGTCATGAAATCTCCAAGAAGGGAATTGAAGTGGATAGAGCTAAGATTGAGGTTATTGCTAAGCTTCCCATACCCAAATGCATGAAGGATATTCGATCCTTCTTAGGACATGTCAGTTTTTACCGAAGATTTATCAAGGATTTTAGCAAGATTGCTAGACCCCTGACTAATCTATTAGCTAAGGACGTATCCTTCACTTTTGATGCTGAATGTATGAATTCTTGGGAGAGAGAGCTTATTTCTGCACCAATCATATCTGCTCTGGATTGGTCTAAGCCGTTCGAAATCATGTGCGACGCTTTTAATTTTGCCATAGGCGTTGTCCTAGGACAGCGTATTGATAACAAGCAGCACGTGATTTACTACTCTAGTAGGACTCTCAACGATGCTCAATTGAACTACACTACTACTAAGAAGGAATTCTTAGCAGTAGTGTTTGTCTTAGAGAAATTTCGTCCCTACCTACTAGGGTCTAAAATCACCATTTTCACCGATCATTCTGTGCTTAGGTACCTCATGATGAAGAAGGATGCTAAGACCCGACTCATTCGTTGAATCCTCCTCCTTTAAGAATTCGATCTCGAGATTCGAGACAAGAAAGGCGTAGAAAATGTCGTTGCTGACCATTTCTCATGAATCCCAAATTCTCCATGCAACGAAGTGCCCATAAATGAGGACTTTCCTGATGAAAATCTCTTAGTTATCTTTAGGGAATCTTGGTTTGCTAATATAGTGAGTTACTTAGTCATAAACCAAACTCCGTCTCATTAGTCCAAAAGCAATATATATCGGTTCTTATCTAAAGTCCTTTCTTTTGGGAGGAACCGTATCTTTTTAAGTATTGTTCTGATCAAATTATTAGAGATGTATTCTTGATGAAGAGGTTAAGAGTGTTTTATCCTTTTGTCACGAACTTGCATGCGGTGGACACTTTGGTCCCTGCAAGGCTGCTGAAAAAGTGCTACAAATAGAGTTCTATTAGCCCACTTTGTTCAAAGATGCTTATGAATTTTGTAAGACGTGCTATAGATGCCAGATGGTAGGAAGGATCTCAAAACGAGATATGATGTCCCTCAACCCAATTCTAGAAATAGAACTCTTTGATATTTGGAGCATCGATTTTATGGGTCCATTTCCTAACTCATTTGGAAATCAATACATATTGGTTGCTATGGACTATGTGTCCAAGTGGGTAGAAGCCATTCCTAGTAGAACTAATGATAACAAAGTTGTTATAAAGTTTTTAAAAGAGAACATTTTCTCACACTTTGAAACCCCTCGTGCTATCATCAGTAATAATGGCACTCACTTTTGCAATAGATCCTTTGAAGCTCTTATGCGAAAGTATGCTATAACTCACAAGTTGTCCACACCGTATCATCCTCAAACCAGTGGGCAGGTTGAGGTTTCCAATAGACAAGTCAAGCTTATCTTAGAGAAGACTGTGAACCAAAACCGAAAAGATTGGTCCACCAAACTTGTAGATGCCCTATGGGCCTACAGGACCGCTTTCAAGACGATTCTAAGGATGTCTCCTTATAGGTTAGTCGATGGGAAAGCTTGCTACCTACCCGTTGAGTTAGAGCACCGGGCCTTATGGGCAATCAAGCAGTTAAATTTTGACTTGACTAAGGTCGGTGAACTTCAGAAATTATAAATTTTCGAATTAGAGGAGTTGAGAAATGAGGCCTACGAAAATACTGAGATCACTAAAGATATAGTTAAGATTCTTCATGATAAACACATCATAAGAAAAACTTTTGTCCCTGAACAAAAAGTCTTACTCTATAATTCTAGGCTTCATCTTTTTCCAAAAATTTAAAATTAACATGGACTGGGCCATTCGTCATTCAAAATCGTGTTTCCACACGATGTTGTAGAGATCAGTGACCCCAGGAATGGAAATGACTTTAAGGTAAATGGTCAACGCCTTAAACTTTTCTTAGAATCGGTGCCGGTAAATGAAATGGCTATGGGTCTTTTTCGACCCAGTGTATCGGTAACTTTCCTCTTTATTTCATGCATCTATGAATTTCTTTCATACACTGGGGACAATGCATAAGATAGGTGTGGGGGAGGGCTCTAACATGACTGATATAACTAAAAAAAACAAATAAAAGAAGACAACAAAATATATATATATATTAAAAAAAACTTTTTGAAAGGTAAAGAACAATATTTTGATATATTATTTGTAAGAAATTAAGTCAATTTTAAGGAATAGGAAAATCATAACTAGGATTTCTTATACTTGATCAAAATAAGATAACTTGTTTGATTTTCAGGGTTAGGAAGAAAATTGACGAAAGTAATTTAGTCTTGATCTTTACCTTGAAAAAATATGCACACTTTATACACTTACACACTTAGGGTTCAAAGACAAAAATGCTTATGCCTTATACAAAATATATATATATTATCGAAAGCCAGCAGTGGACAATTGTCACTAGCAGAAAGTCTAGAGGCAAGGCTAAAGCATCCTCTAGCAATGTGGTGAGCATCTCTACAAGAGAAACTGAGGACAATGTCGCATCCCTTACAAATTCGGGAGACGAGGAGTCCGCCCTTGTTGCTGACACGGGCACACCTCCCAAATCAAAGACTCGATCCGGTAAGCAGTACCTAAAACAGTATGGCGAGCTAGTAGCAATTCCCCACAACCAACTGAGGAGGCAATCGAGCAGTCTACAAGGCCGTCGTGGGAAAGCACAAAGAGCTTTTATATATCAAATCTCTTCCAAAAAGCGGTGGGAGACCATCAACTCTCTTCTGTTTTGATCACTTGGCTCCCAACATCTCCGCTTGGATCACTCTCTATGAGCTCCTAAGCCTTTCCAAGTCTACAAGAGACGCTTTAAGAGAAACATTAACAGATGCAGAGATTTTCGTAATCTAGTTTCCTTCTACATGTCAAGAGGAAGATGACAGCCATTGCCACCATGCCTCGAAGCAGTTTCCCTGCATCACCTTCACCCCAGAAGACATGTAGTCAAAGGAAAGCATGACAGACTCCTTTACTACACCAGGGATATCAGATCATCTGAAGTGAGTCATATTCAGGTTGATACAGGATCTGCATTGAACATTATATCCCGCAGGGTCATGCAACATTTGGGGATCCCCATCTATCGGTTGAGTGCCACTCAGACAACCATTATGGCTTTAATGCCAATGGTAAGCTGATAGAAAAATCAAGCTTAGGTGTTGGATTGGGGAACTGAAATCAGAGGTGACATGTTATGTTATTAACGCTGGCACCTTATACAATCTGCTACTGGAATAACCTTGGATTCACCGCAAAATCATCGTCCCGTACACTCTTCATTAAGTAATGAAATATATTGGTGAAGATGGAAAAGTGAGAACGTTGATTGCCGGAAGGCATACATTCAAAGGAGTTGAGAATTATTTTATTGATTCTCTCTTTTATCAGGATTCTCTTAAGGCTGATGAGAATCCACACCCAAAGAACTCGACTCTGGCAACGAAGCAGATACGGAGCTAGAAGAAGATGAATGTCTCTGAAAAATAAATCCTCTTGTAACGAGTATTGGCAATCTCGGTTCTGATACCACCACTAATGTAGAAGGCGAGTGGTTTATCAATGAAGATTTAGATTTGGCTTACTTTTCCGTATTTGCCTTGGATTCTGTACCATCAGATATTAGCACTGAAATGGACAGTAACCCTTGGTCAGCAATGAATGCTTTGATATCATTGCACACACCAACAAATTCATCTCTCTTGGCATGCGAAAAGATTGAAGACGCACACGATGCCCTCTTTGAAGTACCAGCCAGGTAAAGAGGTCAAAAGCCAATTCTATTTGGGCAAATCAAGACAGAGCTCATAGCTTGCGAAAGCTCAGGAGGTAATTCTAAGCCTTCACAATTCTTCCATTCTGGACAAAAGTCACGTAACATGATGGAAAGAATGGGGCATGATTTCAATAAGGAATCAGACCTTAATTTCGGCAAAAGAAAATAAGCAATACTTGTTCGTTTGTACCGAAAGGTAAAGACCCCGATTACTACCATAAGACCCGAAGAGGATTCAGTTATATATCTACGCCAGTCTCGTCAGATCCTGAATCTGAAAAAGAGGTCCATCACGACAGCTCGTCAACAATGTCGTCGTCGGACTTTAATGTCAGCGTCAGCAATATCTTCAAAAGTCTCTCAGTAAACATGGTATCAACCAGTCATTTGAAAGAGGACAGAGAAGATACTTTTAAATCTGAAAAATTAATCTAATCGGACTCTGGTCCATGGATTAAACACTTAAATACTCTTTGGAATACACGCTTTGAACAACGCGAACCACCCACAGAGGATAAAGTGACTCAAATAAATCTTGGAGATGAAGCTAACCCCAAGCCCATCTTAATAAGTAAGAGCTTGTCACCTTCTGAGAAAGAATACCTAATACAGCTCATACGAGAGTATATAGATATCTTCGCTTAGAATTATGAGGACATGCCCGGGCTCAATCACCGAATGCTATGCATCGTCTCAACATCAACTCGGATGTCAAACTAGTCAAACAACAGCAGCGACAGTTCCGTTTGAGATCATGGAAGTAATCGAATCAGAACTCAAAAATTTAGAGACTCTATTTTCGTCAGGAAGAGCAACATCCTGATTGGGTGTCTAATATTGTTCCTGTTCTCAGGAAGAATGGAAAGATGTAGATCTGCATTGACTACCGCGATCTGAATGCCACATGCCCTAAAGATGAATTTTCTCTCCCGCTCATGGATGTCATGATCGACAGTACATGCAGTTTTGAGAGGATGTTCTTCATGGATGGCTTCTCACGATATAATCAAATAAAGATGTACCCTGAAGATGAAAACACACATCCTTCAGGATGCCTATAGGAATATACTGCTAACAGTTATGCCTTTGGCTTAAAGAACGCTGGCGCAACATATTAATGCGCCATGAATGTGATCTTTTATGAGCATATACATAAGACCGTAGAATACTATATTGATGACATTATCGTGGAAAGCCGTGATAAGGGCGATCACCTCGCTAACCTGAGGAGAGTGTTCGACATCATCCGGGCTCACCAATTGAAAATGAACCCAACCAAGTCCTTCCTAGGGATAGCTAGCGGTAAATTTCTTGGATTTGTTATTACATCCAAAGGAATTCATCTACATTCTGAGAAGATCCGTGTCATCCAAGAGATGCAACCTCCAAGAAATCTTAAAGAACTTAGAGGCCTACAGTGACGATTGCCATATATCCAAAGATTCATATCAAATCTCTGAGGATGCTACCAACCCTTCACCAAGTTGATGAAGAAGGGAGTCTCATTCGTCTGAGACAATGCTTGCCAAGAAGCATTTGAAGAGATCAAGGAGTATCTCATACACCCCCCTGTTTTGGTAGTTCCAGTATCAGGAAAGCCTTTCCTGTTATATGTTCGAGCGATGGATCATTCCCTGGAAGCTTTACTAGCTTAGAACAATGACCAAAACCATGAGTAGGTAATCTTGATTGGGATAGAGCACCATTACAACCCAACCGAGAAGGAATGCTTAGCGTTGGTCTTCGCTGTCCAGAAGATGCGACACTACCTCATGGGAAACACATTCAACTTATCTCTAGAGTTAATCCATTACGATTGCTGATGACAAGTCCATCTTCGCTCAACAGTAGACTAGTGAAATGGGCTATATTGCTCTCACAATAGAAAATGCAATTCATGTCACAAAAGGTGATCGAAGGTCAAAGGTGTGGCAGATTTCCTAACTGATCATCCAGTTTCAGGAACTTCAAAATTTTATGACGATCTCCCAGATGAGATCACAGAAGTTAACTCGATTAATGCCTCCTCGGAAGAAGAAGTGTGGCAACTGTTCTTTGACAGAGCATCAAAAACTAATCCTAAGGGAAATATTATTGTAGGTATGGGAGTAGTACTTTTCTCCCCACATAACTATATGATCCCTCGTGCATTCTCTCTAACGGAGCCATGTTTCAACAATGTCTCGAAATACAACACTCTTTTGATCAGAATGCAACTTGCTAAAGAGATTGGAGTCAAAAATCTCGAGGCATACAGTGATTCAAAGCTCATCATCAACCAAGTTTGGGAGAGTACAAAGTCCGACATGAAGACTTGATCCCTATCACAATGCAACAATTATCATGGCAGAGAAGTTTGAAAACTTCTACATTAACCATGTACCTTGTCAGTAAAATACACATGTAGATGCACTAGCATCCCTCGCTGCTTCATTGGCCTTTCCAGTGGAGTCAGAGAGAAAGTACTCGTCTACAGCCGCGATTTGTATTGCTACAAATTCGCCTTTGAAGACAGTAAGACTCCAAGAGGAGACCTTCAAGTCAAAGTGGTTCTAGAGATTTCGACAAGCATCGAGCTTAGAGATTGGCAATTCTCTTACATCGACTTTGTCTTATATGGCATATTGCCTGATAACCCTAAAGAGGCAGCAACCATCGAAGGAAAGCTCCTCGATTCTATTACCATGCGATCATGCAGATATTATACCGCCGATCGTATGATGGTATCCTGCTCCGATGCCTTTCACACAAAGAGGAACATAAAGCATTCAAAGAAGCTCATGATGGTATGTGCGGAGCTCACCAACCCGGACCCAAGCTAGGAGACTGGCTCAGAAGACTTGGTTATTATTGGCTGAAGATGATCCCTAATGCCATTGCCTATGCTAGGCGATGTCTTGCATGTCAGATCCACGGTGACTTTGTCCATCAAGTATTGGGATGTCTTCACCCAACATCCTCTTCATAGCCATTTGAGATGTGGCGAATGGATGTTATCAGAACAATCAGTCCTCCAACATCCAGAGGACATCGCTTCATATTGGCCATAACGGATTACTTCTCTAAATGGTCGAAAGTTGTTCCCCTGAAGAAAGTAGAGACATATCAAACGTGATCAAGTTTATCAAGCATCATGAACTTTATCACTTCAGTGTACCCCGACGAATCATCTACGATAATAGGCCTCAATTCGTCAGCCAATGTAATATCCCCTACCTGATAATATTGTATTTCTGTTTTATTTAATTTTAATCCAAATTATGTATCATTATTGACATTGACTAATATGTTTTATATATGTGTATATGTATATATATACAATATTTTTAAAATTTTGTTAATTATCATTGTTATTGTTAATTGCCGTCACGTATTATTAATAACTATTATCATCATTATTGTTGTTGTTACCATTATTATTATTTTATATGAGTTATAATACCTAATTGTTATGAGTTCTACTACTATTATTGATTATTTTAAGTTTTTATTAATATGTAGTTCTTAGTTATTATCATTGTTAGTGTATTATTGTTTTTATCATTACTATTATTATTGTTGTTATTGTTATTATTATTATTAGTATGCTATTGGTATTTTTCCTATTTCTTTTCATTTTCCCCAAGCCCATTAGCCCATCCTACCATGTCACACTTATTCTTCTTCATTCTTTTTATTTTCGCCTTAGTCCAACCCAAGCCTAAAGTTCATGGCCCAAACCCACCTATTTATTTTCATCCTTTTTTCTTTCAATTTCTCAAGCCCAACTACTCATTCCATGTAAGCCCATCTTCTCTTTTCTTATTCCTTTCTTTTTCCTTTTCATTTTCATTTTTCCTAAAGTCCATACCCATTAGCCCGTTAGCCTATAACCCATACCCAGACTCAACCCATTATCTATAAACTCATTATCAAATCTCCAAGCCCATTACCCAGTATTCCAATCTAATCTGATCTTAACAACTAAATCCTATCTTAACCAACTAAATCATAATTCTAACTAATTAAATCCCAATCCTAACTAATCTTAAACCTAATCCCCCTCCTCCCCCATGGCCAAACCCGAGCTCTCAACCCCGTGCCCACTCCCAATGCGTGCGCCGGCGTCACCTTGTGCGCCGTCGGAGCCGTGCCCACCACCCACAGCAGCAAGCCCTTCCATCTCCTCTGCCAAGGCAACTCCCGGAGGCCCCGCAACACCCATGAACCCCCAAACTTCCTCCTCCTCTAGCATGAACACCCAAACCTCCACCAATCCAGGCTGTCGCTCCCCTTGCTTCCTTCCACAGCCACCACGGCTAGCCACCACCAGCGCAACAAGGCTGAGCTCCACCAGCCCAGTGCGCACCCTCCACCAGACCTCCAGCAGCAACCAACCCCTAGCACTCGGGATCTCCCCTTGCAGCGCCCTCTCCCTGCCGCACTCCTCCTCGGCACACCCTCCATCAGGCCAGCGCACCCACTAAGCCCAGCACCCTGGCCGAGTCTCCTCCATCTCCCATGGCCATGGCATGCCATTGCTCCTCCAACAACCCAGCCACACACACGTCCGTCGTGGCCTTCTGCCCCTTCAGGCCGTGGCATGCCCCAGGCGAGTGGCTTTTCTCCAGATCTGCAGCAGCCCACTCCCCATCCGCCAGCAAGCGCGAGTACCTCGGAGCCTTCCACGGAGTACGCGGATCACCTTCGGCAACCCCCATCTCCTCCGCGTCCTCCGCCGACGCGCCGGAGCCACTACGTGGCTGGCCATTCCATGACAGTGAGTCTCTCACTACTTTGTTACTCATTCTTTCATCTTATATTCATGCATGCATGATTGTTGATTGGACATTGTGCTAAATAATGGGTACGGTTATATATGTTGTGGTTTTCAATTAATATGTATGCATGCAAGTGTGTGTGTGAATTGTGTAGAGTGCTAGTGTAGTGCATATGGATGCATACATGTATGTATGTTTATGTAGTGTGAGTGTATGCCTATGAATGTGTGTGTGTGTGCGTGCGCGCACGCATGTGTATACTTGTACATGTACGTGGGTGTACACGTATGTGTCGGGCTGCTTGGGAGTTTGTTTAGTATATATTTATATTTATTTGTATGTTCGGTTGCGTGTTACAGTATTTCGGATTTGTTCGGTGAGATCCGGACCGTTGCAGGAAACCCGGACCCGATCCGGATTCGTGCTCGTTGTGGACCCGATACACCGGCAATTCGAAGACCGATCCATAGGACGATCCGAAGATCAGTACCGGTTCGTGCAGTGAAGACCAGATGGCGATTCGGTTCCGAAAACCGCGTCATTTCATGTGAGTGTTTGTTCTTATGTTAATTTCTTCTTTATCGTTATTGTGTATTATTCGTATTATTTCATGTGATTTTTTGTTATATTTTACCAGCTTGACTTGTTGTATCAATTCATGAGACATTGTGGATTGTTCACCTTATCTGTGTAATTGATATGAGCGTGTATCAGTGTTAGTTTATGTGACTGTAGTTCGTCATTGTTAGCTTAGGCCTAGTATGAATATACTGTAGACCAGACTTGATCTTGTAATTGACCTAGTTGTGATAAGTCTTAGAATAAATATATTGATCTTGAGATGATTGATTGATCATTGAGTACTAGATATTCATATTTTATGTGTGGTATTTATCGGACGATTGTTGGTGTCTATTCCGACTAGAACTCTTTTGGATATTGAGGACGTGTTAAATTTGATGTTGCTTTATCGACGAACTGTTTTACCGAGGCAATGATATATGTGAATATGATACTCTTGACGCTAGTGTATAGATGAAACTGACTTCTAAACTGTTAGGAGCTATTATTGTTAGATTATCGCATTGGTAAGTTTGACTGATATAGTGATGACCTTATTGATATTGACTACTAGATATAGAGGTGATTTAGGTTCCATGGTGATCGAGGATATTACACTTCCTAGTTATGATCTTGATTGATTTGGATAATCGAATAAATAGGAGATCTTTATTAATAAAATGAAATTGTGGACTTGAACCTGTCGGTAGACTCGGTTGGATCGGAGTTGACTTGGCCGTTGAGGAATAGGCATTGATTTGGTTGACCTGACTTGATAGATCTTAGATACATATTTGATATGTTACCGACCATTGAGATCTTATGTTTGACCTTGATAGAGTGAGAGTGTGTGGTAATCTTGATCGAATTGAAATCTGAGGATTTGATTATACGTATCAGAACATGTAGTATTTCAGTTATTGAGAGTTGAGATATCGGTGACTCAGAGGATGTATATATCGATGACTTGAGGACCAGAGTTGATCGTAAGATGAGAGAATTGATTATTGATTTATGGGACTTTTGATTACTGTACCAGATTACCTTAATAAGGTTTGATGTTTGAGGTTCATGAGGATAGCTTTTGAGATTATGAGTTGACAGATTAGTTATAGACATTATATCAGTGGATGTGGTCCTGATCAGTCTAATATTAGATTGTATATATTGACTAGAGGTATCTAGACTGTTACTGTATAAATTCATGTTACTAAAAGTTACTGGGAAAAGATTGTTTGACCATAACACCCTATACAGTCCTATTGTTCATCGTATACACGGTTACTGTTACTGTTTACTGTTACTGATATTGTTCACCGTGTATACGATTACTGATTAACTATTACTGTACTGTTATCGTTACTGTCACCGCATCGTCCCAGTGTTATAGGTAACATGAGTATTGATTGTTTTTACTAAATTCAATAATAAAGTAATTGAACAATTTACACCGAGATTGGGAAATTGATGGAGGAGACAGCGTCTGTATTTTGGGTAGACCTAGGATACAGGTTGCGCAGCCGACTGAGGGTTCACTGCAGGGTTCCTGGGGGATGACTGACATCCTATCTGTACTGTTATTGTTCCACTGTTCATACAGTGAGATTACTGTTACTGTTACACAGTACCTAGCGGTACGGCCTGGTTCAGCGCCAGGAAACTGAGGCCGTGGTCCCAGGTATGTACGGGACCCACCTAAAGCATGGACAATGTCTCTTCTGTTAATTTCAATTAAGTTAGGATATCGATTGACACGTGTAGTAGGCGTAGTATGGGATGCGCCTATTACAGGTGGCAATTGGTGTTCGCTGACATAATAAATGATAATGAACTGTTATAACGTATTGTGACTGACCGTAATCACCTGATTATACACATAGATAAGCTATGATAGACATATGACTATAACTATGACCGGATGTATCCAGACTAGTGACATACTAGGTTACACATCTAGACATTAGTTGTTCCCCGTTATCATGATACCAGTTGTTTGTTTACAGTTGTTTTACTTGTCTTTTATCTGCACGCTTATTCATGTTATTGTTATTCAGTTGCTTGTTTATCAGGTTATTTAGTTAACTTATATTTGCAGTTTATCTTGTTATTATTTTATGCACATTGTTTATATGCACGAGCTTTTTCCTTTACATACACACTCACCAGGTCGCTTTCTGACGACCCTGAATTTGCACGTCCAGATATTGAACACTTTGTTCTATTGTGCAGGTGTTCGATGAGACGGTACGCTTTGCGAGAAGCTTGGGTCCTCTTCCTTTTATTCTGGTATTCTTACCTCTTTTTATTCCTATTTTTATAGTTTTCTGGATTCATGCATATCAGATTCACTCTCTATTCCAGTGCTTTTTATATGATATCATGCGTGAATGTTTATATGAGATATTGCAGTGATTATTGATTGATTATGATTTAGATTTATAGCTTGTTCAGGTTAATTTAGGCTTAGTGTGCATACGTGGGGTACTTTTCTCGCGTATATACGTCGCCGACTCTCGTCGCGACTCCGTTTTCGCGTATTTTGGGAAGTGGGGCGTGACAGGGTTTTCTTGGTATCAGAGCCTGGTTTATTCAAAGAGGACCTAGTTCATACCTGTGACCTGAGACAAGTTATATTTACACTGCAATAAACATATATTATCCATATTATGATATTGAGTCCACTTGAAAATTGACCGTCCATCCTTTGAAAATCCATCACTTGATTCTTTTGATATTCCCGAATCCATCTCTTGAATTTTAATATCCCTGATTCTAGCTCTTCTTCTAGAGTAACTTGGATTCTATCTTGATTCTTATCCTTCCTCTCGATTCTATTTCCTAATTTTTCTCTTAGAATTAGTTACTCCATATTGAAGCTTGTAGCAGAGATCAGAGCACAAAGCAGAAGCATGATTGGCCCATAACACACAGAGAAGCGGCGTAGAAGGCGAGAAGACAACATCAACAGTCAATATAGTTATTGTTCTTGATTTTTCAGTTTGCTTGATACCATTTTCTTAACTCTGATGTTTTATTCATCCCCCGCCTTTCCGGAATTTCCAGGACGAAATTTTTGTTAAGGTAGGTTGAATGTAATATCCCCTACCTGATAATACTGTATTTCTGTTTTATTTAATTTTAATCCAAATTATGTATCATTATTGACATTGACTAATATGTTTTATATATGTATATATGTATATATATACAATATTTTTAATATTTTGTTAATTATCATTGTTATTATTAATTGCCGTCATGTATTATTAATAACTATTATCATCATTATTGTTGTTGTTACCATTATTATTATTTCATGTGAGTTATAATACCTAATTGTTATGAGTTCTACTACTATTATTGATTATTTTAAGTTTTTATTAATATGTAGTTCTTAGTTATTATCATTGTCAATGTATTATTGTTATTATCATTACTATTATTATTGTTGTTATTGTTATTATTATTAGTATGCTATTCGTATTTTTCCTATTTCTTTTCATTTTCCCCAAGCCCATTAGCCCATCCTACCATGTCACACTTATTCTTCTTCATTCTTTTTATTTTTGTCTTGGTCCAACCCAAGCCTAAAGTTCATGGCCCAAACCTACCTATTTATTTTCATCGTTTTTTCTTTCAGTTTCTCAAGCCCAACTACTCATTTCATGTAAGCCCATTCTTCTCTTTTCTTATTCCTTTCCTTTTCCTTTTCACTTTCATTTTTCCTAAAGTCCATACTCATTAGCCCGTTAGCCCATAACCCATACCCAAACTCAACCCATTATCTATAAACTCATTATCAAATCTCCAAGCCCATTACCCAGTATTCCAATCTAATCTGATCTTAACAACTAAATCCTATCTTAACCAACTAAATCATAATTCTAACTAATTAAATCCCAATCCTAACTAATCCTAAACCTAATCCCCCTCCTCCCCCATGGCCAAACCCGAGCTCTCAACCCCGTGCCCACTCCCAATGCATGCGCCGGCGTCACCTTGTGCGCCGTCGGAGCCGTGCCCACCACCCACGGCAGCAAGCCCTTCCATCTCCTCCGCCAAGGCAACTCCCGGAGCCCCGCAACACCCATGAGACCCCCAAACTTCCTCCTCCTCTAGCATGAACACCCAAACCTCCTCCAATCCAGGCCGCCGCTCCCCTTGCTTCCTTCCACAACCACCACGGCTAGCCACCACCAGCGCAACAAGGCTGAGCTCCACCAGCCCAGGGCGCACCCTCCACCTGACCTCCAGCAGCAACCAACCCCCAGCACTCGGGATCTCCCCTTGTAGCGCCCTCTCCCTGCCGCACTCCTCCCCGGCACACCCTCCATCAGGCCAGCGCACCCACCAAGCCCAGCACCCTGGCCGAGTCTCCTCCATCTCCCATGGCCATGGCATGCCATTGTTCCTCCAATAACCCAGCCACACACACGTCCGTCGTGGCCTTCTGCCCCTTCAGGCCGTGGCATGCCCCAGGCGAGTGGCTTTTCTCCAGATCTGCAGCAGCCCACTCCCCATCCGCCAGCAAGCGCGAGTACCTCGGAGCCTTCCACGGAGTACGCGGATCACCTCCGGCAACCCCCATCTCCTCCGCGTCCTCCGCCGACGCGCCGGAGCCACTCCGTGGCTGGTCATGCCATGACAGTGAGTCTCTCACTACTTTGCTGCTCATTCTTTCATCTTATATTCATGCATGCATGATTGTTGATTGGATATTGTGCTAAATAATGGGTACGGTTATATATATTTATGGTTTTCAATTAATATGTATGCATGCAAGTGTGTGCGTGAGTTGTGTAGAGTGCTAGTGTAGTGCATATGGATGCATGCATGTATGTATGTTTTATGTTGTGTGAGTGTATGCCTATGAATGCATGTGTGTGTGCGTGCGCGCACGCATGTGTATACTTGTACATGTACGTGGGTGTACACGTATGTGTCGGGCTGCTCGGGAGTATGTTTAGTATATATTTATATTTATTTGTATGTTCGGTTGCGTGTTACAGTATTTCGGATTTGTTCGGTGAGATCCGGACCGTTGCAGGAAACGCGGACCCGATCCAGATTCGTGCTCGTTGTGGACCCGATACACCGGCAATTCGAAGACCGATCCATAGGATGATCCGAAGATCAGTACCGATTCGTGCAGTGAAGACTAGACGGCATTCAGTTCCGAAACCGCGTCATTTCATGTGAGTATTTGTTCTTATGTCAATTTCTTCTTTATCGTTATTGTGTATTATTCGTATTATTTCATGTGTTTTTTTGTTATATTTTACCAGCTTGACTTGTTGTATCACTTCATGAGACATTATGGATTGTTCACTGTAGGCTGTCTAAAAATCATTGAAGACAAGTCCTCAAAAGCAGAGTCCTAAACTCTAGACGCACGGCTAATCATAGCCATCAAAGCAGCGCCAAGGCGCGAGGGTCGAAACCCGCGTCTCAGCAGGCACTGCAGCACCAAGGCGGGAGGGCCGAAACCCGCGTCTCAGCAGGCACTGCAGCACCAAGGCGCGAGGGCCGAAACCCGCGTCTCACCAAGCACTGCAGCACCAAGGCACGAGGGCTGAAACCCGCATCTCAGTTATAACTGCCCTTGTTATGGGGTCAATCACTGCCCACATAACGGGGAAGTTAACCCCCATTATGGAGCGTTTTTAGGGGGGCACGTTCGCCCCTAAAACCTCTATAAATAACCCCTCTTGCTATGGAGAAGGCGTCGGTTAGTCAGTCGGTCAATTAGATCAGAGAGTTCGGGGAGAAGAACTTGACTTAAGAGCTTCCACAGAGAAGGAAAGAGAGTTCAACTCTTTAAGTAACTTGCTGCGTACAAGTTAATCTTTGCCTATAATCTCTTTGAGATTTTTGGTCGACAGAGCTGTGTTACTCCGTCCACCAACCGAAGAGAAGATCCCCAAAAGTTCCTGACATTCACCCGGTCAACGGAAAACAAGACTTACTTTCCCCTGCCACCTGAAGAACCTAGCATTAAACAAAGGGAGGATTCAAGACTCAATATCTTCCCTCTCTTGTAATCGGAGTATAAGTCCGTTGTAATTTTTCAATTGATTCAAGGAAATTTTACGTGAATTTTTCTCCCACCAAACAAGAGATGGCGACGCCACTGGGGACTACCTTCTCCACTGACGAGCAAGTGGTGGCGCAAGGTGACGTCATTTACATGAGAAAAACGGTCGAATCACCTGTCGTGGAATTCAACCAAGCAAAGTATGAAGAGTTCCTTTCTTCCGGCTCCAAGAGCCCAAAGGCCCGTGCCTACTGCAGGGTCTCTACGGGAAATGCCCCGAAGTCCGCCCTGAGATTCTCTCAGACGTGGCAGCTCCGAAGGATGTTGTGGTCAATCGCGCCAGGCGTAACACCCGCGCAACCGTCTCTCAGGAGACCCGCGTGGTCAACTTTTTTGGTGTTCAGCCAGTCCATCCTCTTCCTCAGCACCAGGTCATCGGGGGTTCCCTTCCACCCCCATGACGGAACCGGAACACTGAACGGCGGCAGAGAAGGCGTGCACGTCAACTACAAGTTGGAACGACCGATTGTCTAACGGAAGTAGGACGCAAGGTCCAGACCAGCGTCTCCTCTATACCTCATCCGACACGTGAAGTCCATGTTTGGCAGCCCAAGCGTCAGGTTCACTAGACTGGCTCTTCTGAAGCCCCACTCCCCAAACGCCAATGCAAAGCTTGCGCACCTTGTCAAGCACAAGAAGCACGCGCCTCTAGGCACGGGGCCCGGCAGCCTTGTATTTCTCAAGCGTCTCTACCCAGACACAGTAATCAGCAGCGCGAGAGCTACGTCTCTTATCAACAAAGACGCCAAGCTCACGCTCTGAAGCCGCGACGCAAGAGCTGCATTCAGGCGCCCCGCGTTTCTGAACCCTGCGTCCCAGCTGTGCGAAGCAAGGATGCCTCCCGCCCTTAGAATTGCGAGGCTAATCTCTTTGATCCTCCTCCCACGGATCTAAGGGATTATTTGACAAAGAAGAAAAGGGCTAATCGAATCACTTCATCATGTTGCTGCGAGCGGCTTATCACAATGCTCTCTGAATGCCGTTACAGTTCAGGTGCAAACCAGCAGTCTCTAATTAGACAGCTGACCCTGATTCCCTGATCAGCTAAAAGGAATCGTTCCCACAGGAGGAGGATTTTCTCTGATGCTGAATATCCTGAGCTCACTGCCAACATGACGAGCAGGAGTAGGGGAAAGCAACCTGTGGTCAGCTCCGATGAGTCTGACACAGAGCCGGAAGGAGTGTACCAACACACTCGCACCCGGACTGGGGCAACCCCCCCGATTGACTACAATGCCCTGGCCCGGGGCATTGAGGTAGATGACTCGCATTCCGCTATTGAAGAGTCAAAGGCTTCAAACTCTTCTATAGAGAAAGAGGCCTTTATATACATAACAAGAACTCCTGAGGAGACAGCTAGGCGCTTGGAGCAGCAAGCCCAGGTCCAGAGGGAACAATTCGAGATGATTCATGCTCAACAAGAATCTATCGATTCCCTCAAGCAGATGCAGGCACAGTTGCTTGAAGACAAGAGGAAGTCAACCGATAAAGCCTCCTCTAAAAAGTCTAAAGGCAAACGAAAAGAGGGAGAAAGCTCATCTTCTGTACGTATAGAGGAGAAAGAGCAGCCTACTTCTAGTTCGTCTAAATCCTCGTCACAAGGAAAGGACGACCGAGACCAGGGAAGGGTTCATTCTAAAAGAATGAATCAATTGGAGCAACATCTTGAGGCCATTACTAACCGGAAAGGCCTGCAAGAAGCAGGGGTGGTCCGACTATATCCGACCGAGTGGGACCTTGTCCCATACCTTCCCAAGTTCAAGGCTCCGACCCTCCAAGCTTTTGATGGGAAAGGTTCACCGAACTAACATATCTACTACTTTAAGTCTCAAACAGGGAATGTGGTAGATAATGATGCCATCCTGGCACGTTTGTTCATCGGCACCCTAAAAGGGCTTGCCTTTGAATGGTTCATGAAGCTCGCGGAAGGCTCCATCAAGAATTGGGGCGATTTGGAGAAGCTCTTCCTAACGCGCTTCTTTGAAGATGACTCAGAGGTCACCTTGCCTACTCTTCTGGCCACAAAGCAGCAAAATTAAAGTCCGTCAAATCATTTGTAGAAAGATTTCAGAATGTAGCACTCCGATGTCCAAGCGGTATGACCCAGGTCACCCTGGTAAAAACATGTCGCCACAATCTACAAACTTCACTCCTCGCCTAAATAGGAGTTGCCGAAAGCCGCACCTGGAAGCAGTTGATCCAAAAGGTGAACAGGCTGAAGAAATTATCGCCCGAGTTAGGGCAGAAGAAAACAAACCCAGACCTGAGAGGTCAACAAGGCGCGCGCCAGACACGTCTCTCCAAACAAAAAGGAAGGATAAGTTGGCGACAGAGACCAAGTCCCCCGTCAAACCTCAATCGGTCAAGGGAAGTGGCTCTTCAAGCCAATCACGCTCCAGCAATCAGTATTCCTTCAAGGACGAACATGTCGACTCGCTCTTCAAGTTACTCAACAAGAGCAACAGACTGAAGCTTCCTGAAGCTAGGCGCCCTGAAGAAGTCGGTAAAACCGATAATCCCAACTACTGCTTGTATCACAGGATGCTGGGACACCCCACCAAGAACTGTTACGTCTTCAAGGACATTCTTCAGGCTCTGATTGACGTGGAGGTATTAAAACTCCGTCCAGATCAGAAGAAGGTGACGGCCAATATGACGTCATTTCTCCAGTTTGGAAGACAACCTCTAACACCCTCTGGAGTAGTCCCTATCCCAAGAGGAGAGCTGAGAATGGTCAACACAGACCCTCACCAGCAGCAAGAGAAAGGCCTGGTACCTGTTTCCACAACTCGGGGAGAAGTCATGTGGGTTCATCCCGACCTTGTGGATGGCCAGCAATGGACCACTGTAACCAGCAGGAAGTCCAAAGGCGAAGCTAAAACCTCATCCTGTAATGTGGTATGGGCCTCTTCTCGGGAAGCGGAGACTGATGTTCCCTCACTGACTGATTTAGAAGAGGAAACACTAGCTCTAGCCACAGAGCCCAACCAACTTGTGGCGGAAACCCGTTCGGGTCAGTCATATTTGAAAAAGTATGACGAAATAGCGGCAACTCCTCCAAAACCCGCTATGGAATCAGCCAAGCCCTCCACAAAGCAGCCCGTGGAAAGACAAAAAGAGCTTTGGTTTTCCAAAGTTCTCTCGAAAGACATCGCGGAAGGATCCATAGCACCTTACCGCTTTGATTTCCTGGCTCAACTGGCCAATATCCCGGCCCGAATTACTCTTTATGAGCTCCTCAGGCTATCAAAGTCAACCAGAGAAGCTTTGCAAGAGGCCCTGGCTAATGCTGAGGTGTTCATGACCCAGGTGCCAATTCAGCCACAGGAGGAAGATGTAGAAGATTGCCTCCATGCCTCCCAAAATGCTCCCTGCATCACCTTCAAAGCAGATGATATGCAGGTCAAAGGGAAACACGATCGGCCCCTGTACTTCACAGGGTATATTGGTTCATCTGAAGTAAGTCGCATTCAGGTGGATCTCGGGTCCGCATTGAGCATTATGCCTCGCCGGGTCATGCAGCATCTAGGGATTCCTACTTGAGCGCTACCCAGACTACCATTTATGGGTTCAATGCCAATGGTACCCGTCCAATGGGGAAGATCAAGCTCAAATGCCAGATTGGGGATTTAAGGTCGGAGGTGACATGCTACGTAATCGATGCCGACACTTCCTACAATCTGCTGCTGGGACGACCATAGATTCATCGTAATTATATCGTTCCCTCTACTCTCTACCAAGTCATGAAATACATCGACGGGAGTGGAAAGTGTTGGCCCAAAGCCTGTCACCCTAGTTTTGATGATGATCAACTCATGAAGTTATGTTTACTAATGATCTTGTGTTTAATTAGTGACAGATTCATTATCAAGATCTTTGTAGGTGCATAGCTCAACAAAGGAAAAATATCAAGATTTGGAGCTAGCACGGTGTGATCCAAGGAGCTTTTGGATCAAGCTTGGACCAAGTCAAGAAGATGAGAAGCCTTCAAGTGAAGACTTCAAGAAGATGAAGACTTGTGTCTAGGTATAAGATTTTGTTTTTGTTTTAGTTAAAAATGTAAAGGATAGATAGTTGGTGGATTGCTCAAGTACATATACACACACACTCTTGATAGAATTATTTTCATAAAAGATTTTTTAGTTTAGAAAAGATTTTTTGTTTTGGAAAAATACAAGTTTGATTTTTGGTGTTTCTCATATACTTATTTTTTATCCAAAATCAAATTTAGAGCTTAATGTCAAAAACTTAGATATTTCATCTTATTTGTGTAGTGGATCATATCTATACACACTATGCTTTAATGAGTTCAAAATATCTAGTTTTATTTGAAGATGTTTTGGAAAAACAAAGATTTGGAAAAACATGTTTTGAAAAATACAGTTTTTATCATGAGCCAAATATTTCCAAGTTACAAAAATAGTCCAATCTTTTATAACATGTCTTGATTTTGTGCAAGCATGTTTGTATATCAAAGTATATTGGTAAAACTATTTTTGTAGATTTTTATGTATTTTATGGGATTTTATTTAAGCCAAAAAGACCAAGTTTTGAATCCCAGAAAATTGTTTCAGGCTTCGTATAAGTCGACTAGTGACCTTTAATAGTCGACTAATACAGGAGTCGGCCGACCGGACCAGTCGACCGACGTGCACAGACGTGCACGCCTTTGTGTACTGGAGGACGGCCGACCGTGCCGGTCGACCGCTCCAGAGAGCAGAGCTCTCTGGAAAGTTCGGCCGACCGCACCGGTCGACCGACAGAGAGTTAGACTCTCAGCTCCAGTGGGTCGGTCGACCCGGGCGGTCGACCATGGCTCCAACGTCAGAAATCCGACCGTTGGCGGTCGACCGCACCGGTCGACCGGCAGCTCTGACAGACCCCAACGGCTAGTTTTCTGGCAGCCTATAAATTGGGGGTCTTGTCATTGTTTTGAGCCAAGATTTTAGGAGAGCCTTGAGCCAGTTTTTCCCAGTCTTTTAAAAGAGTTTTCTCCACATAATTGAGAGCTAATTCCCAATCAAAAGGGAAATTTTATCAAGAGTGTTTAAAAGAAAATCTTTGAGTTTTCCTCCACCTTTCACATCCTTGTTTTTCTCACACCACACTTGAGCATCCATTGATTATTCATCCTATAGGTGTGTTGTAGTGAGAGTGCTTTAGGTGATCAAAGTGTTGTGATCACCAAAGATCTTTTCTTTATTCTTTGAGGAGACGGGCAAGTGTGCTCGTGATTGTTTGGGTCCTAGTGAGGACTCGGTTGTTTCGGGTTCGGGTGCGAACTCTTTGTTGGAGGTGCGGCCTCGGCGAGCCGGTGGGCTTGCGGTGTGTACGGGACTAGAGAGTCCGAGGGCTTGTAGGTGTTGCGGCACCGAGGAGAGATCCATTGGGATCTTGCATAGTGGAAATCCTTCGTGTGTCGAAGGCGGGGATGTAGAGCAAGTGTGCTCGAACCTCGAAACAAACCCTTTGTGTTTGCGATTGCTCACTCTCTCTCTCTCTATTCCCTTTATATCTTGCATTCAATTATTGTCTTTACATTTACATGCTTGATATATTGTGCTCATATTGTTATATACTTGTGTGGGATTGTTGCTAACACTTGTATTCAACCAAGAGAGCCAACGCGGCACCTCAACCCATTCAAGGGGAATCTAGAGGAGTTTGTCCAGAGCCCTTCACGGGGAATTCGGCAACACTCTTGTGTTATACATAGTGTTTAGTGTAAAAGTTTTAATTAGGTCATAATTGCTTTTTGCTTCCGCATTATTTGCATCATTCATCATTAAGTGACCATTAGATTAGCCATCACCTATTCACCCCCCCTCTAGGTGACCCTTCAATTGGTATCAGAGCTTGGTACTCTGATTTGGTCTAACAACCTAGAGTAAAAGATCCTTATTTTTAGGCTAATCACAATATTTTTGTACACACACCATGGACTTCATGTCACCACCCATGTTTGACGTTCTTAACATCCATATATGGAAGGTGAAGATGTCCTTATACCTCAAAGCCCTAGGTTATCATGTTTATCTTGCCACAACTAATGATGCATATTATTTAAATGGTAAGAATATTGAGGCTAATACAAAAGCCCTACATGCTTTAAGATCAACCCTAAATGATGATTACTTATCTAGGGTTGCTAACATTGATTTGGCTTTTGTAGTGTGGAACACCCTCCTCTCCCTTGGCAAAAAAGAACAATATTATGCCGGGAGTGATTCGGACGTTGGAAGCGACATCTCCAATGTGTGCTACATGGTCCAAGGGGATAACCCCCTTGAGGTAACTAACGAATCCGAGGTAGAAGATAATGACATGTCATATGATGAGCTCACTTTATTTTGTCAACAATTGCTTGAGAAATATGACATGCTAAGAAAAGATAATAAAAATTTGAAAAAGAAATTTGATTGCATGCTTAATGAAAATGATTCATTTAAAAATAAGGTTGCATGCTTAGAAAAAGAAAATAAAGATTTGAAAAATGAAAATGTTTCCCTCATGTCAAAATTGAATGATTTATGTGAAGGGAATATGTCTTTGAAAAATAAGATTGATTTGGTGGAAAAACAAAAGGAAGTTGTTTTTCAAGAAAACTCTTGTTTAAAAAGAAAAATTTTTGAAAAAGAAAGAGAACAAGAAAAAGTTTCTAAAAGGAAAAAGACTTTTGATCATGCTTTACATGCCACCACTTCTATTGATCAAAATGAAGTAAATGTTTTAAAAATAGGATTAATTGTTTGAGCTCAACTTTGAGCAATTGTGCATTTAATCATAAGAAATTGGAGTCCTTGTTTTCAAAGAAACAAACTCCACACTTTCATGCACAACATCATCATGCATATGCTTATGTTGCACGCCACGATCATACACCTACACATAAGCATACTAAGGTGTACATATGTATACATTGTGGCCGCAAAGGCCATCTAGCAAAATTTTGTTATGACAAGTTGCATGTTTTAAATTTTGCTAAAAATAAAAATGTTTGGGTGCCTTACAACAAGACTAACCCCCAAGGACCCAAGAAAATATGGGTACCAAAACCCCCACCATTTGCTTTTGATGTAGGTGAGGGATCTCTCAAGACGTGAGAGATTTGGTGCCTTGGTAGTGGATGCAATGGACTTGATGGACATACACTTGATGCATCGCTATCAAGGAAGTTTTGGTGGGACAACCACCATGATTGGAGCTTTGGAGTTGGTAACAATCTCTAAACTCCCTTTTTATTCATGTTCATGCTTGTTCATTCATATTATTTTGAGCATGTTCATGTTTTATGATTTATTGTGCTTCATGTGGTGTGAACTTGTTTAGATGTAGTATTTGTCAAAACTTGGATTTATACATGTACAAATAGTGAGAACAAATTGATTCATATATGTTTGCACTTCATGCTCATTTGTACCCACTATATGCATATGTATAGCCTAGTTTTGATGATTCTTTCATTTACACTTGTTTTACCTATTTTCATGTTTTTACTTCATGTATATGTATTTTGTATTCAAATCTAATAAATATACATGAATACCCGTGAGTCTCTTGCCTTTATGCAAATACATTTGATAGACTCTTTTATGTTTGGGATATGTATGTGTATTGTTAGGATTGGATAAATCATACATATGCCTAGAAGTGAATTTTTCATGTTTTATAAATTTTCATGTTTTATAAAATGTTATTCATCTTTTTGAGCTTCAATGACCATTTTCATGAAAATGCCATTTACATAACCTTTGAACACTCATCTTTTACTTTTCAAGATAATTTTGAGCTTTATGGACTATGAGTGCTTGAACTTTTATGTACTTAGCATGATTCATGAAATACATATGCTTTGATTTCATATTTTTGAAGGATCTTTAACTAGTTTTTTCAAAACTATTTTAACTAGTTATTGTTCCTCATTTGGTAGTGATTTTCAATGCTAAAATATTTTCAAATCTATTTTTGAAAACCCCTACCATCTATGGGAGGATGGATGGGCGATTATGTCTTGTATGCTTCATTGAAAATCTTCTATCTTGAGCATATGAAGGGTGGTAGGTTATGAGTTATACACTTGATCTTATTGTTATGTCAATTGGTATCATTGAATCGTTTCAATTGGTATCAATATGAACTTATTTTGTATATACTCATATTTTGTTTTCTTATATATGTATGTATCAATTTCACTTGGTATACTCTTTTTCATACATATATATATATGAGTTTCATGTGCTTAACTTTCAATTGGTTCACATTTTTAAAAGCACAAAGTTTATGATGAAAAATAAAAATATTTTGATCATATGTTTACTATTGGTATCAATATGTTTCAACTTCATATTTATTAAATGTCAATTGGTATCAATATGATTTACAATAATGATTATTTTCAATTTGGTATCAATAAAATTTGTTTGTTTTACAAAAGCTCTGATACCTTTAAAAATTTTTGTTTAAGAAAAATTAAAAAAAAATTTGTTGATTTGTATTACCCCTCTTGATCTCTTTGTTTATGACAAAAAGGGGGAGAAAATTTTTTTTGATTTGATTTTACTTTGAACCCTTTGTTGATGAGTGACAAAAAGGGGGAGAAAGTATTTGAGTTTATATGCATGTTTTCATTGCTTAAGGGGAGAAGTATTTGTCTTCCTTGTTCTTAATGCATATATATGTTTGTATTGCAATAGGAGAAAAAGATTTTGATTTATGCTTGTTGCATGTTTTATCTCCATACTTGCATACATATTCATGTGCCTCATTGCCATATCTATTATTTATTTTGTATGCATGAGTTAAGGGGGAGCTTCTTTGAAGCTTTACTTTAATCCATGCATATATAACTTCATGTGTTTTGTCATCATCAAAAGGGGGAGATTGTTGGCCCAAAGGCCTATCACCCTAGTTTTGATGATGATCAACTCATGAAGTTATGTTTACTAATGATCTTGTGTTTAATTAGTGACAGATTCATTATCAAGATCTTTGTAGGTGCATAGCTCAACAAAGGAAAAAATGTCAAGATTTGGAGCTAGCACGGTGTGATCCAAGGAGCTTTTGGATCAAGCTTGGACCAAGTCAAGAAGATGAGAAGCCTTCAAGTGAAGACTTCAAGAAGATGAAGACTTGTGTCTAGGTATAAGATTTTGTTTTTGTTTTAGTTAAAAATGTAAAGGATAGATAGTTGGTGGATTGCTCAAGTACATATACACACACACTCTTGATAGAATTATTTTCATAAAAGATTTTTTAGTTTAGAAAAGATTTTTTGTTTTGGAAAAATACAAGTTTGATTTTTGGTGTTTCTCATATACTTATTTTTTAACCAAAATCAAATTTAGAGCTTAATGTCAAAAACTTAGATATTTCATCTTATTTGTGTAGTGGATCATATCCATACACACTATACTTTAATGAGTTCAAAATATCTAGTTTTATTTGAAGATGTTTTGGAAAAACAAAGATTTGGAAAAACATGTTTTGAAAAATACAGTTTTTATCATGAGCCAAATATTTTCAAGTTACAAAAATAGTCCAATCTTTTATAACATGCCTTGATTTTGTGCAAGCATGTTTGTATATCAAAATATATTGGTAAAACTATTTTTGTAGATTTTTATGTATTTTATGGGATTTTATTTAAGCCAAAAAGACCAAGTTTTAAATCCCAGAAAATTGTTTCAGGCTTCGTATAAGTCGACTAGTGACCTTTAATAGTCGACTAATACAGGAGTCGGCCGACCGGACCGGTCGACCGACGTGCACAGACGTGCACGCCTTTGTGTACTGGAGGACGGCCGACCGTGCCGGTCGACCGCTTCAGAGAGCAGAGCTCTCTAGAAAGTTCGGCCGACCGCATCGGTCGACCAACAGAGAGTTAGACTCTCAGCTCCAGTGGGTCGGTCGACCCGGGCGGTCGACCGTGGCTCCAACGGTCAGAAATTCGACCGTTGGCGGTCGACCGCACCGGTCGACCGGCAGCTCTGACAGACCCCAACGGCTAGTTTTCTGGCAGCCTATAAATTGGGGGTCTTGTCATTGTTTTGAGCCAAGATTTTAGGAGAGCCTTGAGCAAGTTTTTCCCAGTCTTTTAAAAGAGTTTTCTCCACATAATTGAGAGCTAATTCTTCTAATCAAAAGGGAAGTTTTATCAAGAGTGTTTAAAAGAAAATCTTTGAGTTTTCCTCCACCTTTCACATCCTTGTTTTTCTCACACCACACTTGAGCATCCATTGATTATTCATCCTATAGGTGTGTTGTAGTAAGAGTGCTTTAGGTGATCAAAGTGTTGTGATCACCAAAGATCTTTTCTTTGTTCTTTGAGGAGACGGGCAAGTGTGCTCGTGATTGTTTGGGTCCTAGTGAGGACTCGGTTGTTTCGGGTTCGGGTGCGAACTCTTTGTTTGAGGTGCGGCCTCGGCGAGCCGGTGGGCTTGCGGTGTGTACGGGACTAGAGAGTCCGAGGGTTTGTAGGTGTTACGGCACCGAGGAGAGATCCATTGGGATCTTGCATAGTGAAAATCCTTCGTGTGTCGAAGGCGGGGATGTAGAGCAAGTGTGCTCGAACCTCAAAACAAACCCTTTGTGTTTGCGATTGCTCACTCTCTCTCTCTCTCTATTCCCTTTATATCTTGCATTCAATTATTGTCTTTACATTTACATGCTTGATATATTGTGCTCATATTGTTATATACTTGCGTGGGATTGTTGCTAACACTTGTATTCAACCAAGAGAGCCAACGCGGCACCTCAACCCATTCAAGGGGAATCTAGAGGAGTTTGTCTAGAGCCCTTCACGGGGAATTCGGCAACACTCTTGTGTTATACATAGTGTTTAGTGTAAAAGTTTTAATTAGGTCATAATTGCTTTTTGCTTCCGCATTATTTGCATCATTCATCATTAAGTGACCATTAGATTAGCCATCACCTATTCACCCCCCTCTAGGTGACCCTTCAGAAAGGTTCGAACGTTGATTGCCAAAAGGCATCCATTCAAGGGAGTCGAGAATTATTTCACAGATTCTCTCCTGTATCAGGACTCTGTGGAAACAGATGAAATCCCGCAACCAGAGGAGCCAGACTCTGGTAATGAAGCCGACACCGAGCCAGAAAAAGAAGAGTGCATGTGGGAGCTAGATCCACTTGTAACGAGCATTAATAAGCTCGATGTTGATAACACCACCGATAATGTAGGTGGATGGTATATTAATGAAGAATTAGATTTGGCTTATTTCTCTGTGTTCGCTTCTAATTCAGTGCCGTCAGACACTAGTACCGAAGTGGATGATGACCTCTGATCGGCAATGGATGCTTTGACATCATTGCATGTACCAATGAAATCGTCCTTCGAAATGTACCAAGATGCCGGTAATGCGTAAGAATCAATATTCATGGTTCCAGCAAGACGGAAAGGCCAAAAACCAATTCTTTTCGGACGAATTAAATCCGAACCGATGTCCCATGAAGAATCAGAAAGCGAGAACTCAGTTCGGTCATTATGAGCCAAATGCACTCAGAATGATGGAAAGCATGGGATATGATCTGATAAACAGTCCAGGGTTGAATTTCGGCAAAGGGAGGAGAACACTACTTCGATCTTTTGTGCCAAAAGGGAAATCCCCTGATTATTATCATCAGACTCGCAGGGGGTTGGGTTATGTGTCAACTCCGATCCCATCAGCCTCTGGCTCTGGAGAGTCATTATGCCATGATTACTCTTCAGGCACGGCATCGTGGGAGTCAGATGTTAGTTCGGCAATATCTTCAAAGAACTTCAAGAGAATATGGTTTCAACAAGCCACCTGGAAGACGGAGATGAAGAGATGATCCAATCCGATACAGATCCTTGGATCAAACACTTAAACGCACTTTGGGATACTCGCTTTGAACAGCGTGAGTGATAGGTAGTAAAAAATGCATATTTGTCATCACATTTACTATCACATTTTATTATTTATTTATACAATCATGCACTATTACTAATGTTTTGTTATTTAATGTGTGCAGGCCTTGAGTTTTTATTTAAATAAAGAATAAAAGCCTAAATGAAGCCCAAAAGCCCATGTCCAAGCCTATGTCCAAGCCCAAGATCAAAAGTGCAATTACCAAATGTCAGAATTGCAATTACAAAGTGCAAAAATTGCAAATACTAGAAAGAGGGAAAGGATAGAATTCTATTCAATCCTAAATGCTTGGTGGATGAGGATAAATAGAGCGCAAGGATGAAATTCGTTTTGGGAAGAGATTTGGATTTAGGGTAACTTGATTTCCAAGTTATCCCGAAATCTCAAATTAAAGAGTCGAGATGTCAGAGCCAGATAGATACACCCAGATGGACGGACCAGAGGAGGCCACGCGCAAAAGCGAGCGGCCAGGGATAAGAATATGGCCGCGGAAACGCGGCAAAAGCCGCATTTCCGTGGCAATGTGGATAAGGCTGCGTACCGGATTTCTTGGCTGAGTTTTATCGGGACTCTACTTCCTCCAGCGCCTATAAATACCCCTGCAGACGCAACAGAGAGGGCCATCCCAGAGATGAGGAGATTAGGGTTTCTTTAGCTTTTTCTTTAAATGTTTGCAAATTGTAATTTCATTTTAAGCACATTGTGGAGAAGAAGGAGCTTTGTATTTGGAGGATATTTTCGAATAAAGGTTACCTTTTTGCCATTTCAATTACTGTCTTTTAATTTGGTTTTTCTCTGCGATCTATCTCTTGTTTTTCTTTCTTTTTTGCAATCCTTCTTATTAAACAACATAAAAAAAATAAATTGAAAAGATAAAAAAATGATGAACTAATTCTTTATTGTGGTTTGCTGAATTCTTAAACAACCCTAGAACAGTTAAGAATTGATCGGATTGATAACACTTTTTAGAACTAGGTTTAAGGTAAATTGCTTGAAGATTAAATTGATGACTAGCTTTCTAATCTAGGTTACACCCTTAAATAATTCTTCACGGTTCATACTTAAGAACTTTGACAGCGTAACTTCAAGGTAAAACTTCTCTTACGCCGTACTTAGATGTTAGGATGAAAACGTGTTGGATTTTTAGGAGTGCAAACTAGTAAGATTCTAAAATCTTTTTCTCTTGCGTGCATCTTCTCTAATAAACCTAGGATCAATTTCATGTATTTCAAGATGATGTTCAATATCCTTAACTTGCACTATGGGTTGTGGTAGAAGATCAGTAAAATCGCATCTCTCTAATCATATATATTTCAAATCTAATCTCTTTTGTCTTATTTCGAAGATACTGAGGAATCGGCCGAAAAGCTTGCATCGCATCCTTCCCTGTGGATTGACCCGCTTTGGCCCTTGCTGCAGCGGATAGCATTGAGACTGAGAATTCTACAACTCAATCTTTTTCTTTAAAAATTCTCAATTTCAATCAAAATTTTGGCGCCGTTGCCGGGGAAGGAACGGCACGATTTTCTCAAAATTAACTCTTTCATTTTTTCTGTTTGCAGGTTCAAAAACAGGAAAACTAAACAGCAGTAAGGACACATAGCAACTCTGTGCCTCTGCCCTCAAAGGCAGAGCAACAGGGCCTACTACAGAGCCGCGGGTCCGCGGCAAAAGTCGCGTTTCCGCGGCCTGAGTAGTTGACTACTTACCCTATTTTCTGCAGGTTGCTGCTAATTGCAATTCTGATTTACTGCTCTATTAGAAGTTTCTCTGTGATAAACTTGCACATTGCTAACTAAATAATAGTAACTCATTTGTTGATAAATAAAAAAAAATTAGACTCTTGCATCTAGGGCACGTGTCTATTTAATTTTTTTTATTTCTGTTGAAGAGTGCTGGCGACAAGGTACGTTTACATTGCATATAGATTAGGAAACACTCTTGGCTGATTTACTGCTTTTTGAGTGATTACTTTTCTACTGTTTTACACGTACACAAAAATATCTTAAGGGCAAAACCCATTAACAAGATAAGGCGGGGATTTCATCACCCTTCCTTGGCCCACAAATCAACTCCGTCACACTCACAACCCTAACCTTAAGTAAAAATTGACTAGACGTTGGCCCTAGGTTAACTCGGACTCACTAAGAGATTGACCAAAGAAGGAAAGTTGTTCGAAATTAACTCTTGCCAAATCGGTGTCTAGGCAGGGGATTGAGGGCCGAAAGCCCGAAGATCGGTGGTTATTTAATTAAGGAACGTCTTTGACGGAAAACCTCCCACCGGTCTTGCCACCTACCTGGCCGATTAACTTGTGGTTAAGGTCGGCAATAGACCTCCTAAGGACAGTCTAAAGTTAGGAGTCGTCTAGGTCAAGGCTTACCCTAGATTAGGAATTTTGTTTGTTCTTCTTTTTTATTGATTGATTGGGTGAACTTGTTTGCTAATTGTGCATGTCCGCTTGGTCGAGAGACCCACTTACATCCAGGCTAACTAGAACTAGTTTACCACCCGAGCAAAAGCCCGACTCACACATGGCACAACCACTGTCACTCCAAGATAGGTTCTATTCTATTAGAACCTCTCTTCCTTCTTGCATCAAGTTAACCGATGAAGGTGTTGACCAATTTGAGCTCAAGCCACAATACATCAACACTCTTCCCAAATTTCATGGACTTGAATCCGAGGATGCATACTTCTTCATAAGAGAATTTGAAGAAGTATGTCTCATGATGAAGATACCCAAGTTAGGAGAAGATGCCATCAAACTACGGTTTGTCCCCTTTGCTTTGAAAGATTTAGCTAAGAAATGGCTCTACAGTCTAGAGGCCGGCTCAATATCTTCGTGGGATAATTTTGCTAAGGCCTTCTTAAAGAAATTTTATCCCGTCCACAAGACTGCACTGATTAGGAAGAGCATCTTACAGTTTAAGCAAATAGTCAATGAACCTTTTTGGAAATATTTCGAACGTTTTAAGGACCTCCTTGCCCAATGCCCTCACCATGGGATAGAGAAATGGCGACTTTGCCAAGTTCTATATGATGGATTAGAATATCAAACTAAAACGCTGTTAGAATCCATGTGCCAAGGAGGATTTCTGAAAAAGAACGAAAATGAAGGATGATTATTATATGAAGAATTAGCTGATAATACCATCCAATGGGAACCAACTCTGGAAAAATTTAGGACTAATGACCCTACTTCTTCTAAAGGAGGTATCCATTCCATTGAGGCCAACATAGCAACTGATGCTAAGTTAGCTGCTGTGATGCGAAGACTAGAAGCTCTTGAAACGAAAGAACCAGTCTCTATGAACCAAGTCAGCCCAACACCTTCGGCGGGCTGTACTTATTGTCAAGATATGAACCATGTGTTCGAGGAATGTCCCATCTTTATCGCGCATCAAGCTTGCCCGAACATATGAGTGCGGCCTTCACAAGGCCCGCCAACAATCCATATTCGCCCACCTACAATCCCGGTGGGAGAAATCATCCCAATTTTTCATGGGGTCCAAGCAACAATGATCAAACTAGGCCCAAATTCTCCATCAATTTCCAAAATCCGCCCTATCAACAAAATTTCCCTAGTCAAAATCCTCCACCATATTTCCAAAATTCACAAATGGAGATAAGACTCTCAAATATGGAAAGAAAGGTGGACACTCTAGTTAAAAGCCACGACACGCTGGCTCAAGTCTTAACTAGGATAGAGATCTAATTGAACCAACAAGAGAGATAGAGGGGAACTCTACCGAGTCAACCATTATCAAATCCTAGGAATCCTAGGCTAGCCAATGAGGCTCAAGACCCAAACCAGTGTAACTTGGTTCATACACTAAGATCAAGGAAACAAGTTGATAATCGAGTATCCATGCCACAGGATCCATCTCAGTCATCCATTCCATCTAGCTTCATTCCGTCTCCACCCAGCTCCAATGAAACTGAAGTTGAAAAGTCAGTAGGACAGGTACACCAACCTATAGCCCCATTTCCAAATAGGCTTAGAAGTAACAACAATGCACATATGGAGAAACTACTAGAGGTGTTCAATCAAGTTAGGCTCAACATCCCATTTCTTGATGCAATCCAACAGGTCCCTAGTTATGCCAAATTCCTTAAGGACATGTGCACCAAGAAAAGAAAGACAAATGTGCCTAAGAAGGTTTTTCTAGCTACTAACATTAGTGAGCTATTTTCCAACCAGATCCCAGTCAAGTACAAGGACCCTGGTTGCCCCACCATCTCTTGCACCATAGGTCGAGCTGAAATCAATCGAGCACTCCTCGATTTAGGAGCTAGCATTAATTTGCTCCCTTTCTCAGTATATCAACAACTTAGATTAGGTGAACTCAACCCAACCCAAGTTACTATTCAATTGGCTGATCGCTCAATCAAAGTTCCTAAGGGAGAGATCAATGATGTCCTCGTACGGGTGGGAGAATTCATTTACCCAGTCGATTTCATTGTTTTAGAGACACAACCTGTGTCTAATCCTAGGTCCTGAACTCCCGTCATCTTAGGACGACCGTTCCTAGCAACCGCAAATGCAATCATAAATTGTAGAAACGGATCCATGAGATTGACTTTTGGGGATATGACCAAGGAAGTCAATGTTTTCAACTTAGGTAAGCATCCCTACGACATGACTGACCAACCCCTTGAGGTTAACTTCATTGAAAACGTGACAAGTGAGCACAATGAGGAGATCACACTAGAGTCAGAGGAAGAGGAAGAGTTAGAATCAAGTGATCTCAATCTTGATGAGATTGAATGGGCAGCAAATCCAAGTTCTATAGAGATGGAAAAGTCAAGCTTAACACCTCCACCCATCGAGCCACCTCCTTCATTGGAGTTAAAGGCCTTACCTAAACATCTTAAGTATGCCTACCTAGGTGAACAAGAGACGTTACCGGTCATAGTTGCATCCAATTTGACTAATAGGCAAGAGGAAGACCTACTGGCAACCCTTAGGAGACATAGGGAAGCCATTGGTTGGACTATGGCAGATATCAAGGGACTGGGCCCTACGATAGTCCAGCATCGAATCCATCTAGAGGAAGGGGTTAAACTGAAGGGGTTAAACCGAAGAGTAAACCCACTCATGCAAGAGGTTGTACAAGCTAAAATAGTGAAACTGTTAGATAATGGGATCATTTATCCCATTTTCGATAGCTAATGGGTTAGCCCAATGCATGTGGTCCCTAAGAAGTCCAGCTTTACTGTGGTAGAAAATGACAAGCATGAGTTAGTGCAAACACGATTGCCTACCAAGGTTCGAGTATGCATAGACTATCGCAAGTTGAACGCCGCCACTAGGAAAGATCATTTTCCTCTCCCATTTATCGACCAAATGCTGGAACGATTAGCCGGTCATGAGTATTACTGTTTCTTGGACGGTTATTCAGGGTATAACCAAATCCCTATAACCCCGAGGACCAAGAAAAGACGACGTTCACGTGCCCATTTGGGACATTTGCCTATCGTCGAATGCCTTTCGGCCTATGTAATGCCCCCGCCACATTCCAACGTTGTATGTTAAGCCTTTTTTCTGATATGGTCGAGCGCTTCTTAGAGATTTTCATGGACGACTTCTCTGTCTATGGAAATTCATTTGACCAATGTCTCCATCACTTGGAGCTAGTGCTGAATAGGTGCACCAAAAAGAACTTGACCCTCAATTGGGAAAAGTGTCACTTCATGGTGCAGCATGGGATTGTCCTAGGTTATGAGATATCTAGGGAAGGGATCAAAGTAGACAAAGCTAAGGTGGAGATCATAGCCAAACTTCCAATTCCACAATGCGTGAAGGACATTCGGTCTTTCTTAGGACACGCTGGGTTTTACCATAGGTTCATTAAGGATTTTAGCAAAATTGCTAGACCCCTTACAAACCTTCTAACTAAAGACGTGCCCTTCATCTTTGACGAGAGGTGCAATAGTGCTTGGGAAAAGTTGAAAGTGAAACTTATTTCTACACCTATCATCTCACTCCGGACTGGTCCAAGCCTTTTGAGATCATGTGCGATGCCTCTGATTTTGCGATAGGTGCTGTCTTAGGACAGCGTAAGGATAGCAAGTAGCACGTGATCTATTATTCGAGTAGGACGCTTAATGACGCCCAAATGAACTATACCACAACCGAGAAGGAATTCTTGGCAGTAGTGTTCGCTTTGGAGAAATTCCGCCCATACCTACTTGGGACCAAGACCACGATTTTCACCGACCATTCTGCACTTCGATACCTTATGCTAAAAAAGGATGCGAAGGCCCGACTCATTCGTTGGATCCTCCTTCAAGAATTTGATCTCGAAATTTGAGATAAAAAAAGGTGTTGAAAATGTTGTCACAGACCATCTCTCTTGCGTGCCTAATGCACCCTCCGACGAACTGCCCATCAATGACAATTTTCCCGATGAACAACTTCTAGCCATCTCTAAGGAACCATGGTTTGCTTATTTAGTAAATTACTTAGTCACAAACCAAACACCACCTAATTGGTCAAAACAGGATAGATACCGATTCTTGTCTCAAGTCCGGTATTACATGTGGGAAGATCCTTACCTTCTCAATTATTGTAGCGACCAAATTATTAGGAGATGTGTCCCCGACGAGGAAACTAGAAGCGTTCTTACCTTTTGTCATGAGTTTGCTTGCGGTGGACACTTTGGTCCCCGCAAAACTGCCGAAAAGATCCTGCAAAGTGGCTTTTATTGGCCTACTGTGTTCAAAGACGCATTCGAGTTTTGCAAAACGTGCACAAGATGTCAAATGATAGGAAGAATTTCCAAACGAAATATGATGCCCCTAAATCCAATTCTAGAAGTAGAACTTTTCGATGTTTGGGACATTAATTTTATGGGACCCTTCCCTAATTCGTTTGGGCACCAATACATCTTGTTGGCCGTAGATTACGTATCAAAATGGGTTGAAGCCGTCCCTTGCAAGACAAATGACAACAAAGTTGTTGTCAAATTCTTGAAAGAAAACATCATCTCGCGCTTTGGAACCCCTCGCGCCATAATTAGTGACAATGGTACACATTTTTGTAATAGAACTTTTGAAGCTCTTATGCGAAAATACGCCATAACTCACAAGTTATCTACGCCTTACCATCCTCAAACTAGTGGACAGGTAGAAGTTTCCAATAGGCAAGTCAAGCTCATCTTGGAGAAAACTGTGAATCAGAATAGGAAGGACTAGTCCACCAAATTGGTGGATGCCCTATGGGCATATAGGACTGCCTTTAAGATGATTCTAAGAATGTCTCCTTATAGACTAGTCTTTAGAAAGGCTTGCCACATTCTTGTTGAGTTAGAGCACCGGGCCTTATGGGCAACTAAGCAGTTGAATTTGATCTAGATAAGGCCGGTGAGCTTCGAAAATTGCAAATTTCTGAACTAGAGGAATTGAGGAACGAAGCATATGACAATGCGAAAATTGCGAAGGAAAGGGCTAAAGTTTTTCATGATAAGTTCATCACGAGAAAAACTTTTGTCCAAGGACAAAAAGTTTTACTCTATAACTCTAGACTTCATCTCTTTCCCGGCAAGTTAAAATCAAGATGGACAGGGCCCTTCATTGTTAAGACTGTGTTTCCACACGGAGCCATAGAGATCTACGACCCGAAAAATGGCAATACATTCAAGGTAAATGGTCAACGTCTTAAAATCTTTTTGGAATCAGTTCCGGAAGTAAATGCAGCCATGGGTCTTTTTGACCCACTGTATCGGTAACTTTACCTTTCTGCCAATTCATGCATCCATGCATTTTATTCATACATTAGGGACAATGCATGAAACAAGTGTGGGGGAAGGGTATGTAAAGTAATAAAAATATATATATATATAATTTCTTTATTCTTTTTCTTTTTATTTGTTCTAACATAACAAAAATTAAAAAAATAAAAAAATAAAAAAAGAGAAAATTTTTTTATAAAAAGGACAATATTTTGACTTATCTTTTGAAAGAAATCTAAGTTAGTTTTAAGAATTAGGAAAATCATGATTAGGATTTCTACAAACTTGGTCAAAATAAATAAATTGTTTAATTTTTAGGTATAGGAGGAGAAATTGAATAAGTAATTAGTCTTGATTTTTACCTTAATGAAATGTGCATACCTAATGCATATCTAGGATTCTAAGACAAAGACCCTTGTGCCTCATATAAGAAAAAATTAAAAAAATTAAAAAAATATATCACCAACTAAGCTGGATACATGTGCCTCAAGAAGCATAAGTATTCACGCCTAAAGGTGAGTTCTAAATAAAATAAAGTCCTTAGTTTTGTGGCCTAGTTCACTTGAATTTGAGTCTGCAGGGTGTTTTCTCACCTGGTACCCTAAAGCTGACCGGTTTGGGAGCCACCGACTTTAAGTTTGCTACATGGGTGGAATAGAAAGCCTAAGGAAACTAAGAAAAATTACTTATATATATATGTACTAACACATCTAACAGTCAATTAGTTAGGTATGAGGGCCTCAAGAAGCCTTCATGCTTACACGAAAGAAAATTAGATGAGTTATACATATTTAAAAAATAAAAAAAAGGCATGAGAGTCCAAGTTAAGGAATTCTTAGTGCACATGCATAAGAATGCATATGACTTTTGGTAACGAAAAAGACTATACAAAAATTCAATTTTGATCCTTACCTAAAATGGATAACAATTTACTTTATAAAGACTAAGTTTAAGAATGAATAAAAATGATAATCCTAAAACTTATAGACTACTTAGTCTCTTCAAACGTATTTCAAATATTTTCCTTTTTATAGATTTTGTGGGTATAATCCGCTGAAAACCCTCACGAGACAACACTCGTCCTCTAGGGTAACCTAGGGGTTTAACGGCTTGTTGCACATGCTAAGTGCAACCGTGATTCCTACGAAAGTAAGTTAGCTAGTTTAGTTTTTCTTTTTCTTTTTGATTTTTACTCAAGGACGAGCAAAAAGATAAGTGTGGGGGTGTGATAGGTATAAAAAATGCACATTTGTCATCACATTTTCATATTTATTTATACAATCATGCACTATTACTAATGTTTTGTTATTTAATGTGTGCAGGCCTTGAGTCTTTATTTAAATAAAGAATAAAAGCCTAAATGAAGCCCAAAAGCCCATGTCCAAGCCCATGTCCAAGCCCAAGATCAAAAGTGCAATTACCAAATGTCAGAATTGCAATTACAAAGTGCAAAAATTGCAAATACTAGAAAGAGAGAAAGGATAGAATTCTATTCAATCCTAAATGCTTGGTGGATGAGGATAAATAGAGTGCAAGGATGAAATTCATTTTGGGAAGAGATTTGGATTTAGGGTAACTTGATTTCCAAGTTATCCTGAAATCTCAAATTAAAGAGTCGAGATGCCAGAGCCAGATAGATACGCCCGGATGGACGGACCAGAGGAGGCCACGCGCAAAAGCGCGTGGCCAGGGATAAGAATATGGCCGCGAAAACGCGGCAAAAGCCGCATTTCCGCGGCAATGTGGATAAGGCAGCGTACCAGATTTCTTGGCTGAGTTTTATCGGGACTCTACTTCCTCCAGCACCTATAAATACCCCTGCAGACGCAACAGAGAGGGCCATCCCAGAGACGAGGAGATTAGGGTTTCTTTAGCTTTTACTTTAAATTTCTGCAAATTGTAATTTCGTTTTAAGCACATTGTGGAGAAGAAGGAGCTTTGTATTTGGAGGATATTTTCGAATAAAGGTTACCTTTTTGCCATTTCAATTACTGTCTTTTAATTTGGTTTTTCTCTGCGATCTATCTCTTGTTTTTCTTTCTTTTATGCAATCCTTCTTATTAAACAACATTAAAAAAAATAAATTGAAAAGATAAAAAAAATGATGAACTAATTCCTTATTGTGGTTTGCTGAATTCTTAAACAACCCTAGAACAGTTAAGAATTGATCGGATTGATAACAGTTTTTAGAACTAGGTTTAAGGTAAATTGCTTGAAGATTAAATTGATGACTAGCTTTCTAATCTAGGTTACACCCTTAAATAATTCTTAACGGTTCATGCTTAAGAACTTTGACAGTGTAACTTCAAGGTAAAACTTCTCTTACGCCGTACTTAGATGTTAGGATGAAAACGTGTTGGATTTTTAGGAGTGTAAACTAGTAAGATTCTAAAATCTTTTTCTCTTACTTGCATCTTCTCTAATAAACCTAGGATCAATTTCATGTATTTCAAGATGATGTTCAATATCCTTAACTTGCACTATGGGTTGTGGTAGAAGATTAATAAAACTATATCTCTCCAATCATATATATTTCAAATCTAATCTCTTTTGTCTTATTTTGAAGATACTGAGGAATCGGCCGAAAAGCTTGCATCGCATCCTTCCCTGTGGATCGACCCGCTTTGGCCCTTGCTGCAGTGGATAGCATTGAGACTGAGAATTCTACAACTCAATCTTTTTCTTTACAAATTCTCAATTTCAATCAAAATTTTGGCGCCGTTGCCGGGGAAGGAACGACACGATTTTCTCAAAACTAACTCTTTCATTCTTTCTGTTTGCAGGTTCAGAAAACAGGAAAACTAAACAGCAGCAAGGACACATAGCAACTCTGTGCCTCTGCCCTCAAAGGCAGAGCAACAGGGCCTACTACAGAGCCGCGGGTCCGCGGCAAAAGCCGCGTTTCCGCGGCCTGAGTAGTTGACTACTTACCCTGTTTTCTGCAGGTTGCTGCTAATTGCAATTCTGATTTACTGCTCTATTAGAAGTTTCTCTGTGATAAACTTGCACATTTCTAACTAAATAATAGTAACTCATTTGTTGATAAATAAAAAAAATTAGACTCTTGCATCTAGGGCACGTGTCTATTTAATTTTTTTTATTTCCGTTGAAGAGCGCTGGCGACAAGGTACGTTTGCATTGCATATAGATTAGGAAACACTCTTGGCTGATTTACTGCTTTTTGAGTGATTGCTTTTCTGCTGCTTTACACGTACACAAAAATATCTTAAGGGCAAAACCCATTAACGTATGTGTGAATATGATACTCTTGACGCTAGTGTATAGATGAGACTAACTTCTGAACTGTTAAGAGCTATTATTGTTAGATTATCGTATTAGTAAGTTTGACTGATATAGTGATGACCTTATTGATATTGACTACTAGATATAGAGGTGATTTAGGTTCCATGGTGATCGAGGATATTACACTTCCTAGTTATGATCTTGATTGATTTGGATTTCGATAATCGAATACATAGGAGATTTTTATTAATAAAATGAAATTGTGGACTTGAACCTGTCGGTAGACTCGGTTGGATCTGAGTTGACTTGGCGGTTGAGAAACAGGCATTGATTTGGTTGACCTGACTTGATAGATCTTAGATACATATTTGATATGTTACCGACTATTGAGATCTTATGTTTGACCTTGATAGAGTGAGAGTGTGTGGTAATCTTGATCGAATTGAAATATGAGGATTTGATTATACGTATCAGAACATGTAGTATTTCAGTTATTAAGAGTTGGGATATCGATGACTCAGAGGATGTATATATCGATGACTTGAGGACCAGAGTTGATCGTTAGGATGAGAGAATTGATTATTGATTTATGGGACTTGTGATTACTGTACCAGATTACCTTAATAAGGTTTGATGTTTGAGGTTCATGAGGATAGCTTTTGAGATTATGAGTTGACAGATTAGTTATAGATATTATATCAGTGGATGTGGTCTTGATCAGTCTAATATTAGATTATATATATTGACTAGAGGTATCTAGACTGTTACTGTATAAATTCATGTTACTGAAAGTTACTGGGAAAAGATTGTTTGACTGTAACACCTTATACAGTCCTATTGTTCATCGTATACACGGTTACTGTTACTGTTCACTGTTACTGATATTGTTCACCATGTATACGATTACTGATTGACTGTTACTGTACTGTTGTCATTACTGTCACTGCATCGTCCCAGTGTTATAGGTAACATGAGTATTGATTGTTTTTACTAAATTCAATAATAAAGTAATTGAACAACTTACACCGGGATTAGGAAAATTGATGGAGGAGACAGCGTCTGTATTTTGGGTGGACCTAGGATACAGGTTGCGCAGCCGACTGAGGGTTCCACTGCAGGGTTCCTGGGGGATGACTGACGTCCCATCTGTACTGTTATTGTTCCACTGTTCATACAGTGAGATTACTGTTACTGTTACTGAGTACCTAGCGGTACGGCCTGGTTCAGCGCCAGGAAACTGAGGCGGTGGTCCTGGGTATGTACGGGACCCACCTAAATCATGGACAATGTCTCTTCTGTTAATTTCAATTAAGTTAGGATATCGATTGACACGTGTAGTAGGCATAGTATGGGATGCGCCTATTACAGGTGGCAATTGGTGTTCGCTGACATAATAAATGATAATGAACTGTTATAACGTATTGTGACTGACCGTAATCACCTGATTGTACACATAGATAAGCTATGATAGACATATGACTATAACTATGACCGGATGTATACCAGACTAGTGACATGCTAGGTTACACATCTAGACATTAGTTGTTTCTCGTTATCATGATATCAGTTGTTTGTTTACAGTTGTTTTACTTGTCTTTTATCTGCATGCTTATTCATGTTATTGTTATTCAGTTGCTTGTTTATCAGGTTATTTAGTTAACTTATATTTGCAGTTTATCTTGTTATTATTTTATGCACATTGTTTATATGCACGAGCTTTTTCCTTTACACACACACTCACCAGGTCGCTTTCTGACGACCCTGGATTTGCATGTCCAGATATTGGATGCTTTGTTCTATTGTGCAGGTGTTCGATGAGATGGTACGCTTTGCGAGAAGCTTGGGTCCTTTTCCTTTTATTCTGGTATTCTTACCTCTTTTTATTCATGTTTCTATATTTTTCTGGATTCATGCATATCAGATTCACTCTCTATTCCAGTGCTTTTTATATGATATCATGCGTGAATGTTTATATGAGATATTGCAGTGATTATTGATTGATTGTGATTTAGATTTATAGCTTGTTCAGGTTAATTTAGGCTTAGCGTGTATACGTGGGATACTTTCCTCGCGTATATACGTCCCCGACGCTCGTCGCGACTCCGTTTTCGCGTATTTTGGGAAGCGGAGCGTGATAGCCAAGCATTCCGACGATTCTGTAACAAACTCGAAATCCAAAGTATGTCATCAATGACATACTATCCAGCCACCAATGGCCTTGCAGAAGTTTTCAACAAGACTATTGGGAAGCTTCTCAAGAAATTCATCTCGAAGAGTCAACACGATTGGGACGACAAATTAGGCGAATGCTTATAGGCTTACCGCACAACGGTAAGAACCCCGACAAAAGCCATGCCATTTTTCTTGGTGTACGGATGTGAAGCTGTACTCCCACTGGAGATCCAAATACCATATTTATGAGTTACCTTGACAACCAGGATGATAAATCAGGAGAAACACCGATTATGCCTTTAGGAGTTGGAAGCTTTAGGCGACAAATGTCTGCAAGCCTAACAGCAAATCGAGCTATATCAAGCTCGAATTTCTAGAGCCTTCTACTAGAAAGTCAAAGAACGGATTTTCAAGAAAGGCGACCTTGTCTTGGCTATCAGAAGACCTATGGTTATGACATATAACACAAAGAAAAGTTCCAACCTAAATGGGAAGGATTACTTGTAGTAGAGTCAGTCTATTCAAATAGAACATACCGCCTCATAACTCCAGACGGCGATACGCTCATGATGCCGATCAATGACAGATTCTTGAAGAAGTACTATTCTTGACAGGACCCTTCTCATAATCAGGTTAACTTTACACCTCTGATTACAGCATCTAGATCCCAAGATGAGCGCCAAAGAAAAGCTTCTTCCTTCGACGGATCACATCATGGTTGATCAACACCGAGCCAACCGAGCATCGTTAACATCCCCACGCACGATGTTAATATTGAAGAGACAAAGTGTCAAACTTTAATTTTAGCCTTGTCACTCTTATCATGATCAGTTAACACTACACCTTTGATCACAGCATCCAGTTCCAAGATGTTTGGAAGAGCGCCTAAGAAGAGCTTCTTCCTTCAACAGATCACATCATGATTTACGCCGAGCCGACCGAACATTGTTAACATCAATGCATGATGTTAGCATCGAAGAAACAAAGTGCCTTGTCACTCTTCTCTAGTTTATTTATGAAAATCTGACGCCTCCGACGGCTAAAGGATAAAGGAAGTAGTTGGCATCTAAGCCCAACGAAAAATCCTCGACAACTCATCATACTGAGGGGAATAGCATGGCTAGCCCAACTCAAATGGTAGTTGGTAAAGGCATATCAAATCCGTTGATAGCTAAATCCTGAGGGACCTGCTCCCACTTTTTTCTCCAAAATCTCTTACCAATTCCCGTCCATGGAGTGGTAAGACCTCAAAAAGATTATAATTATTTCTCCAGCGAAATAATCACAAATCAAACATATCAAGTTAATACTATACTCTGGCATAACCCACTATTAAGTTAACATTATACCTCTAACAGTGACTTCTTTCAATATCCCCAGCTGAAAAAATTTCAACATGTCAATCTCTTCAATGGGATGGCAAGTCTACCAAATTACTCAAATCGCAAAATCAAACTCTCGGTCAAGTTATTATTACACCTCTGATCAAAATTTCTCATATCGCAATATAAATCCCTGTTAAGTTAACACTACACCTATTATAGTGGTTCTCTTGATTTTCCCACCGAAAATAAGACATTGAATGCTAAGTTAATATCACACCTCTGGCATCTATTTCATTGTTAAGTTAATATTACACCTATGACAATGATTCTCCCTCGAGCTTTCTTATCGAAGCCGAGATGTCGAATGCTAAGTTAATTTCACCCCTCTAGCATTCACCTCGCTGTTAAGTTAATATTAAACTCAGACAGCAATCTTCTCAGTTATCTCAATGAAAAGGAGATTTCTTTGATGCTAAGTTAATATCACACCTCTAGCATTCACTTCCTCATCAAATTAATATCACACCTCTAGCATTCACTTCTTTGTCAAATTAATATCACACCTCTGACAACTCAATTTTCTTCCAATTGTAAACCTAACCCGTCACATTAACATTACACCTCTGATGGTATAGGTTTTCAGAAATCCCCCAGTGAATTTAATTTCACTTGTTATTCTCATCAATAGAATAGCAAGTCCACAAAATTCGTTCAAATCACGAATTCATCTTCAATCAAGTTAACATCACACCTCTGACAGTAACCTTTTTAAATTTCTTAAATGAAATTTCTAAATTTTGAGTTGCTAAGTTAATGGTCACCTCTAGCAAATCAAAGACAATCATTTTCGTTTGTCTGATTTTCAAATTACAAAAGGAAAGTCAAGACAAAAAGAAGACAAAATTATCACTTTTATATCAAAATTTAAAAGTAATACAAAATACTCTCTTATTCACTAAGATAGAAGTGTTTCAAAAAAGAGTACAAAGAGTTACTCTTACTCAGCGAGAGATTGTACTCACTCCTTGAAATGATGGAGATCCCTTAAGCATGCCTTTTCGACTATGGCCAGGAACAGTAGTCGCCACCAGAAAGTCATCCAATGCGCATAGGTTCTTCGTCGTTGTCACTTTTTTGAATAAGATTGGTGAAGGGAAGACCCGAGACGTTACCGGTGATGTCCCCTTTCTCGTGCTTTCAAATACATCATGCTCGTCACAGTCGTTTCTTTGAACAATATCGGTGAAGGGAGGATCCGAGACCATACTGATCCCCCTCTCTCTCTTGGATACCATCTCCAAAGAGAAGCTCTGACTTCCTGAATGGTTACCAACCGAATGGACTTGTTGTTTCTTGTTAGCTTTAGTGAATGCAACTGTCTTCCATAGGCTGGAAGAGACAATGGAGTCAGCACCGTCGATATAGCTGAGGCCTGTAAAACGAGAAAACCCAGGGGTTAATTTCACAAAGACAAAAAATATGTCAAGATACTTGGGTGCGAGGCTCAACATGAGACCCGCGTCCAATGGTTGAAACGCGAGATTCTTATGAAGCCCGCGCCTGAACTCCAGACTTAAAAAAATTTCTAAATCTTGAAGCTCAAACGCGGATCTTATAAAGGAGACCCGTATTTAAGATCTCAGGGTGCAAAGTTCGCTAGCTCGCATCCAAGATCTCAAAACGCGAAACTCGTTAGGACGTGAATAATCGCATCAAAAAGATCGGGACTCAGAAATCACCATGTTCGCATTCTACCCACTAACGCAAGAGTCATGTTTGCAAATCAAGCATGGACTCATGGATCTTAAATCGACTGTCTAACTTTAAAAGAAGCTTTGGAAATTTCATAAATAAGTTAAAAGACAGTGTCTCTTTATGATCAGCGATAGCAAAGCTTCAAGAAGACGGTGTCTTGCCTGGCGTGACAATGGCGAAAGCCATTTCCTACCTGAAGAAAGGATCTTTTGAAGAAAAATATCATCCATCAGGGTGCGGCAATAACAATGCCAGCGGAAGATATGATGCTTTTCAACTTTGGATCACTTGACAGTGGTAATCTTTGAAGAAGATTGTGAAAAAGCACTTTGGGGTCTTCTAAGAACTCTAAAAGTTCTTCAAGATACACGCTCGAGGAGGAGGACAGTCAAAATGAATAAATGTTAAGAAACTCTTAGCCTATTTATAGGCTCTCCAATCGCCTTAATTAATGGCGTAAAACTCAAAGTCGTTCTTAAAAGCCCTTAAGTCTTAATTCACGTCGCGAATGTCAAATCCAATCTGAGCAAGATATGTGGACATTCACGCCCGAAATTTCTCAACGACCATTGGGTCCCCAAGCCAGACACGTGTCCTGAGCAGCGCCTGCATTCGCGCCTCAAAACATCTAACGCGATCTCTGTGTTTCAAGAGCCGCGTCTCAACGGTAATTGAGGGCTACTTCTCTACAACATTCAAGAGCCGCGTTTCTATGACAACTAAGAGCCGCGTCTCCACAATATTGAGAGCCGTGTCTCTACAACAATTAAGAGTCGCGTTTCGACTCCACTGAAGTTCGTGTCTCTACTTGATCAGTGTAACAACCACATCTGTGAGGGCTACGTTCTCTCACATACAAGGAGTGTGTCCCTACTTCTGTAATTTGTTCAATAGTACATTGGCTAGAGCAATTAACAACTCCACTGGTTCAACAATATACTGATAAGCAAACTAGAGCTTATGACAAGTGCTAGACTGAGTTTCTAAGACACTTGTGATGATCTTTCCTCAAGGCTTCAAGCAGTTCAACGGTACACTCATGAATACCACAGTCCAGACAGGATCAACTCAAGGCATCTCAAAAGATTGCCAGTCCAATCATGGGAAGCCTAAATTCAACCGAAGTCCAAAGTATTTTGAAATCCGTCCCAGTCAACCGCGGAGTATCGAAAACTTTAGAGGGGTTTTGTAATGTGTCCAAAAATCACCAAGGACAAGTGATCAGACGCGAACCACACTTCAACGTGAAGGCTGCGTTTTCAACTGAAACGCGGACCCGCATCCCAAGAAGCACATAGACTTCAGACGCAGGCTTGAGTAAGCCCGTGTTCGATGTAAGTCTGAGTAACTCCGCGTCCTATCGAACGCGAGTCTGAATAACTCTGTGTTCCATGTCAAGCACAAGTCTGAGCAACTTGGCGCTCCACTTCAGAAGTGAGTCTGAGAAACCTCGCGTCTCACGATAAACGCGACTCTGAGCAACTCTGTGTTTTGAGACGCCCGCATCTACAACAAACAATGAGAGGTCCGTGTCCAGCACGAGACTCCGCGTTTTTGTTGTAACAGACCACCATTACTGGGTCAATTAATTCCCCACAAAATGGGGGAGTTAATCCCCATTATGGAGGGATTTTAGGGGACAATAATACCCCGTGACTTTGAAAGTACACCTAGAGGGGGGTGAATAGGTGTAGTGTTAATCTAAGATAAATAATGCGGAATAAAAACTTAATTGCAAACACACAACGTGTAATCAAGAGTGAGTCCGAATTCCCCGTGAAGGGCTCTGGAACTGCTCCTCATGATTCCTCTAAATTAAGAGTTGAGGTACTTCAATAGCTCTCATGATTAAACATAAGTGTGTGCACACAAATAATATCAAGCATATATATGAATATGACCAAGTAATAATGATGTAAGATATAAAGAGAGATGCGAGTTGAGAGAGAAAGGATCCAAATGCAAACAAGAGGATATTGAAAAGGGAACACCTAGAGGGGGGGTGAATAGGTGTTAGTGATAATCTAAAACTTAATGCAAAACTAAGTGCGCTAAATGCGGAAGCTAATGCAAATCTTGCACAAACTTAATACAACACAACAAGTGTAGCCGAATTCCCTGTGAAGGGCTCTGGACTAACTCCTCTTGATTCCCCTTGAATGGGTTGAGGTGCTATGTGAAGCTCTTGTTGGTTAAGTATAAGTTAGGCACACACACAAGCAAGCCAAGCAAATAAGAATGAATAGCAATAAGAATATATGCAAGGCAACACAAGCAAATAGATATGTATGATATGAATTATGCTCAACACAAGCAAATATGATATGATGTTTGAAAAACACCTAGAGGGGGGGTGAATAGGTGTAAGTGCTAATCTAATAAACTAAATGCAAACTAAGTGCGCTAAATGCGGAAGCTAATGCAAATGTTGCACAAACTTGATACAATACAACAAGTGTAGCCGAATTCCCCTTGCGAGGCTCTGGACTAACTCCTCTTGATTCCCCTTGAAATGGGTTGAGGTGCTATGTGAAGCTCTTGTTGGATGAGTATAAGTTAGGCACACACACACAAGCAATCCAAGCAATATAAAATACACACAATCAAGCCAAGCATATAAGAATGAATAGCAATATGAATAAATGCAAGGCAATATGAAATATGCACAACAAGCAATGTATAAGATATGTATGCAATGAATGAATGATGCTTGCACAAAGTAAAGAGAGTAAGGGTTAGAGAGACAATGGATCAAACGCTAACACAAAGATTTGTTTCGAGGTTCGAGTACCCAACTCTACATCCCCGCCTACACCACCGTGTAGGATTTCCCAATCCACTATAGGAGTACCAAACTCCTCTCTCAACCTTACAAAGCCACCGAGGCTATACAACCACAATCCACCTCTACCGAAGAGGGATACGGCCCGTAGCCAACAACAACAAACACCTCTACCTAAGAGGCTCACAAACCAATCACCCGATCACCTCTACCGAAGAGGGATACAACAAGAATAAGGGTGTACAACTTAGAGGTTTACAACAAACAACCTCAAACTCTTCTCTTTCTTTTTCTCTTTTCTTTTTCCACAAAAACAAGATCCTAATAGTTTAGGATAGGTGATAGCTCAAGTGTGGAAACAAGGTGTTTTTGGAAACCAGTAACAAAGAAAAAACTATTTGGGAAATCACTTGTAAATGTTAGAAAATGAAAAACAAAACAATCTCCCAAAACCCTAGCTTTCTTTGATTTTCCAAAACCCAAAAACAAATAAGATGAAATCTTTTTGACTTAAAAACTCTTTAAAAACTCTTTTAAACTCTTCAGAAAACTGAAAATTTTTAGCTCAAAAATTCTTATCTAAAACAATGGAGAAAAGGGGTATATATAGCCCCTAGGAAAAACTAGCCGTTAGGCTGATGTGGCAGTCTGACCAACTGCCGGTCGACCGGCCCGGTCGACCGCCAACGGTCAAAAATGTGACCGTTGGGCAACATCGGTCGACCGGTCCGGTCGACCGAAATAAACCGAGAGCAGAGCTCTCAGGCCCGGTCGACCGGCCCGGTCGACCGTCCACTGTGCCTAACGTCTGTGCACGTCGGTCGACCGGATCGGTCGACCGGCCCTTGGTGCGGTCGACCGGTCCGGTCGACCGAACTGGCCTGGCAGGCACAGTGCAGAACTGCACAGATACGGGATTTGAAAATAGGTCTTTTCACTCAATAAAAATCCCATAAATTCACAGTAAATCCACTAAATAGTTTTAATCACAATAAAAACTGTTTTTCTAAAAATATGTTTTTCTAAAACTTGTTTTTCCATAACTTCACAAAGTACAAAAACAAGATATTTTGAACTTATTAAAGCATAGTGTGTATGGATATGATCCACTACACAATCATAATGAAATATCTATGTTTTTGATATCTAGCATATAACAAGGTTTTGGTTTAAAGGATATGCATGATAGAAATACCAAAAACCAACTCTTGTATTTTTATCATAAACAAAACTTGTATTTTATCATACTAGATTTTTCCAAAACATGAATAGGGATATCAAAATAAGTTTGTTTACTAAGTTAAAGCATGTATGTATAAATAGAAAACATCTACTATACATATAACATATGTAAACTTGTTTTGATCAACTATTCATAAAAACCAAATATCAAATCATAAAACGTGTGTTTTTGTGTACTTGAGCATATCAACTAAACTAAGCTTTACAAATGGATCTAAAACTCTATCTAAACTAGGATACCTAAGTCTTCTTGACGATCTTCATCTTCAAGTAGACTTGCTCCAAAACTCCATCCATGGGCTAGACAAAGTGTGAACTTGAAGCTTTGGCCCTGGAATCACCATGAATAGCTTCTAAACTCCTTGTTGAAGCTAATCACCAACTAATATCCTGTTAATGATCTGAAACTTAGCAACACAAGAATATTAGTAAACATAACTACATGAGTGTTGATCATCATCAAAACTAGAGTGGAAGGCCATTGGGCCAACAATCTCCCCCTTTTTGATGATGACAAAACTCATGGAGTTATATATGCATGGATTAAAGTTAAGCTTCAAGGAAGCTCCCCCTTAACTCATGCATAGGGATAAACAATAAATATATGCAATGAATGTTAAACATGAAGCATGCGTATGCATAAATAATGAATGGTTCTAGATATCAAATGGAATATTCAAAACAAAATAAGCTCTAGATACCAATTACAAAGCAAACTCTATAAATCAATTAAACTTAATATTCTTAAGATTCTTGAGATTAAAACATAATATATGCATAAACATAAGCATGCATATAAAACTTCATAAATCTTTCTCCCCCTTTTGTTAATCATCAACAAAGGGGTAATCAAAACCATAAATAAAACGAGGGGTAAAAATCTTTCTTCCCTTTATGTCAAACAAAACAATAAAAGACAATGTTCTCCCCCCTTTTTGTCTAAAACAAAAAACAAAATCAATAAGGGGTGACTACAAACATGATATCAATTAAAAATATGTCAATGAAGCATCTTGATACCAATAAATAAGAATCAATATATGTTATATGCTATATACATTCATGAAGAGGAAGACGCTAAGTTAGCTTCCCTACACATATGCATTACATGAAGAAGGGATGACAAGCCCCAATTCACATAACACATATTATGTAATGCATAAGAGGAGATGTGAAGCTCCCCCTACACACGTATATCATATAAAGAAGAGTTGTCAAGCTCCTCAATTTATAATATACTCAACATGAATCTATATGTAAGAGAGATGTTAAGCTCTCCTTGCATATAGGAAATACAAATCAAAACCTTGAATATTTTCTTTAAACAACATTTTGAGATACCAATTGTAAGAATATATTTCATTTTGAAAATATATAAACAAATTTGATGTTGATATCATATGTTCAAAATAACAACTTTTAATCATAAAGAGTGGGAGTACAAATACCAATTGAAATACAAAATCAAATTTTCTCCCCCTTTATGAAATACAAACTAAAGTCATGCATAGTCTTGATAACAATTTAAAAGTAATCAATTTAAACAAAATTGAAACTCAAGCACTTGCATAAACACAAACATATATGTATGAAAGATAGATACCAATAGAAATTGATATACTTGGAATTTAAGGCATACATACATACAAAACATATATGAGTATACAAGAAGATCAAAATGATACCGATTGAAAGAGTTCAATGATACCAATTGACATAACAATAAGTTCAAGTGTATACATCATATTATCTACACCCAATCATAATTCAAGTTTTAAAGATTTTCAATTTAGGGCATACATGAACATGATCTCCCATCCTACCGCCCTTGGAAGGTAGGGGTTTTCAAAGATAGATTTGAAAATATAGTTTTGTTTGAAAATCACTACCAAAATGAAGAACATCGCAACTAGTTAAATGGAAAAACTTGTTAACTAGCACGAAATCCTTCAAGTAAGGAATAAAACAAAATTGTTTTTCATAAACATGAAATTCACATCATATCAAACACTCAAGTTCAATTAGGCATAAATAAGACTCATGAAAACAAAACATGAGCAAGCAATAGATGTGAGTGTACAAATAAATATGAAGATCATAAATATGAAAATTATTTCATTAAGCTCAATTATTCCTTAAAAACACGAAATTATCAAAACTATCTAATCTTCACGGCATATGTATGTCTAATACAAACTAAAGTATACATACATATCCAAGATACAAACGAGTCCACAAGGATATATGCATGAAGGCACGTGGCTCAAAAAGGATACTCATGTATAGTCAATAGTTTGGATAAGATGGACATATACATGAAGTTAAACATAAATACATGAAACATGAAAAACTAAATTTTCATCACAACAAATTTCATTTCAAGGTATATGTATGAATTGTCAAACATGAAGTATACATACATATCCCTAAACACAATTGAGTCCAAATATAGATTTGCATGAAAGGCAAATGACTCAAGGGGTATACATGTATATCTTAAAGTTTGGCAATACAAACATATACATGAAGTGAAACACACAATCATAAAACAAATTCAAAAATGGAATACAAGTTTGAAATGTATGAATCATCAAAACTAGACTATACTAGCACATCTAATGGGTTCAAATAAGCATTCAATTCCAACTATATATAGATTTATTTGTAGCCCATCCTATGTACAAGTATATAACTAGTCTTAATGAAAACTAACACTTAAACATATATTCAAAACATGAAGCATCAAAACAAACATAAAAGTCATCATGATAAAACTAAAACATGATTATTATGTAAATTCACATGTATTAGATTCATGATGTACATTATAGCTTAAACAAAAGTGAGAACACTAAATACGGGTTCATACAAACGTGTGTGTCTCAAATACTATATATGTATGTCAAGGATCTAATAAACATGGAATGAACATACTAATCCAAAGACATCAAAAAAAAATATGCTATAAACTATCAAAACATGCTATAAACAATGAAGTGGAAAGCATGTAAACATATTAAATGGGAGTAAAGGATTGTTACCAAAACCGAAGAAGCAACTCTCCTTGTCTCCAAAACATGGTGGTCATCTCCACCAAATCTTCCCTTGAAAGTGATGCATCCAATTTGATTTCCATGAAGTCCGGAATGCATCCACTCCAAGGTGTCATCACTCTCACGTCATGTGAGAGCCCACACCTACATTAAACAAAGGAGGGGTGGTCTTTGGTACCCATCTCTTATTGGGTCCATGGGGGTTAGTACCTTCTCTAACCCAAACAAACTTCTTGGCTAAATTTTCAACATGTAAACGATCATAGCAAAATTTAGCAAGATGGCCTTTTCGGCCACAATGTGTACATGTGTACACATGAGCATACTTGTGTTGATGGTGTCCGTGTGAAGCATGTGTATGCCGTGATGGGTGTGCATGCATAAAAGATGGAACTTGTTTCTTTCGAACCAAGGTTTCCAATCGTGAGTGGTTCATGGCACATTGGCTCATAGTGGAGCCCAAACAATCTACTCTCTTCTTTAACATACAAATATCATCATTGATCCTAGAAGAAGAGGTACATGCATTAGGTAGACTAGATGAAGAAGCTACACTAGCATGGCAAACATGTGCATCCATCTTATTTTTGCAAAAATTCATTTTTCTTTAAACATGCATCCAAATCTTTAGAAATTGAAGCAATCTTAATTTTCAAAGAATCATTTTCTTTTAAACAAAATCAACTTTTGAAGACAAGTTTTCATTTTTCTTCAAAAGAACGTGGCAATCATTTTTATTTTTCAAAAAGTTATTTTCTTTAAGTGCAAGATCAAGTTGAGATTTTAATGAATCCCTTTCATTAGCAATCTCCTCTTTCTCTTGCAAAACAACATCAAGTCTAGCAATCAAATTTTATTTTCATTATTAATGCCTAGACTCTTCTTTTTCAACAAGTTATGTTTTTCTATTAGTTTTTCACAAACAATAGATAGTTCTTCATTTAAAGCATGGGGATCAACAAAATCATTTGAAGAACTAGCACAATCATTACTATCTAGTTGAGTTTCCGATTGTACCTCAAGGGAGTCATTCCCTTGGACCATGTAGCATTGTTGTGGTTCGGATTCTCCACTAGATTCCTCTTCTTGTTGGATTTGGACTTGAAGCTTGGAGGTGTTGTGGTTGTCAATTTGTTCCACACTACAAAAGCGGAATCAAAGTTAGAAACACATAAAAGATATTCTTTAGGCAATGTGCTTCTAATAGCCTCTAGGGCTTGTGCATTGACCCCTATATGATTGCAATCACCAAGATAACATCTCTTGGTGGCGGCAAGGAAAACATGCAAACCTAGGGTCTTTAGGTACATGGACATCCTATACTTCCAAATATCAATGTTGGAAGGATCATAGCTAGGAGGGGTCATGAAGTCCATGGTATAAACTAAATGTGTGCAAACAAGCAAATGCAAATGAGATTAGCAAGCAAATGGATCACTCCTAGGATGTTAAGCCTAAGTATCAGGAGCACTAGCTCTGATACCAATTGAAAAACACCTAGAGGGGGGGTGAATAGGTGTAAGTGCTAATCTAATAAACTAAATGCAAACTAAGTGCGCTAAATGCGGAAGCTAATGCAAATGTTGCACAAACTTGATACAATACAACAAGTGTAACCGAATTCCCCTTGCGAGGCTCTGGACTAACTCCTCTTGATTCCCCTTGAAATGGGTTGAGGTGCTATGTGAAGCTCTTGTTGGATGAGTATAAGTTAGGCACACACACACAAGCAATCCAAGCAATATAAAATACACACAATCAAGCCAAGCATATAAGAATGAATAGCAATATGAATAAATGCAAGGCAATATGAAATATGCACAACAAGCAATGTATAAGATATGTATGCAATGAATGAATGATGCTTGCACAAAGTAAAGAGAGTAAGGGTTAGAGAGACAATGGATCAAACGCTAACACAAAGATTTGTTTCGAGGTTCGAGTACCCAACTCTACATCCCCGCCTACACCACCGTGTAGGATTTCCCAATCCACTATAGGAGTACCAAACTCCTCTCTCAACCTTACAAAGCCACCGAGGCTATACAACCACAATCCACCTCTACCGAAGAGGGATACGGCCCGTAGCCAACAACAACAAACACCTCTACCTAAGAGGCTCACAAACCAATCACCCGATCACCTCTACCGAAGAGGGATACAACAAGAATAAGGGTGTACAACTTAGAGGTTTACAACAAACAACCTCAAACTCTTCTCTTTCTTTTTCTCTTTTCTTTTTCCACAAAAACAAGATCCTAATAGTTTAGGATAGGTGATAGCTCAAGTGTGGAAACAAGGTGTTTTTGGAAACCAGTAACAAAGAAAAACTATTTGGGAAATCACTTGTAAATGTTAGAAAATGAAAAACAAAACAATCTCCCAAAACCCTAGCTTTCTTTGATTTCCCAAAAAACCAAAAACAAATAAGATGAAATCTTTTTGACTTAAAAACTCTTTTAAACTCTTCAGAAAACTGAAAATTTTTAGCTCAAAAATTCTTATCTAAAACAATGGAGAAAAGGGGTATATATAGCCCCTAGGAAAAACTAGCCGTTAGGCTGATGTGGCAGTCTGACCAACTGCCGGTCGACCGGCCCGGTCGACCGCCAACGGTCAAAAATGTGACCGTTGGGCAACATCGGTCGACCGGTCCGGTCGACCGAAATAAACCGAGAGCAGAGCTCTCAGGCCCGGTCGACCGGCCCGGTCGACCGTCCACTGTGCCTAACAGACGTGCACGTCGGTCGACCGGATCGGTCGACCGGCCCTTGGTGCGGTCGACCGGTCCGGTCGACCGAACTGGCCTGGCAGGCACAGTGCAGAACTGCACAGATACGGGATTTGAAAATAGGTCTTTTCACTCAATAAAAATCCCATAAATTCACAGTAAATCCACTAAATAGTTTTAATCACAATAAAAACTGTTTTCTAAAAATATGTTTTTCTAAAACTTGTTTTTCCATAACTTCACAAAGTACAAAAACAAGATATTTTGAACTTATTAAAGCATAGTGTGTATGGATATGATCCACTACACAATCATAATGAAATATCTATGTTTTTGATATCTAGCATATAACAAGGTTTTGGTTTAAAGGATATGCATGATAGAAATACCAAAAACCAACTCTTGTATTTTTATCATAAACAAAACTTGTATTTTATCATACTAGATTTTTCCAAAACATGAATAGGGATATCAAAATAAGTTTGTTTACTAAGTTAAAGCATGTATGTATAAATAGAAAACATCTACTATACATATAACATATGTAAACTTGTTTTGATCAACTATTCATAAAAACCAAATATCAAATCATAAAACGTGTGTGTTTTGTGCACTTGAGCATATCAACTAAACTAAGCTTTACAAATGGATCTAAAACTCTATCTAAACTAGGATACCTAAGTCTTCTTGACGATCTTCATCTTCAAGTAGACTTGCTCCAAAACTCCATCCATGGGCTAGACAAAGTGTGAACTTGAAGCTTTGGCCCTGGAATCACCATGAATAGCTTCTAAACTCCTTGTTGAAGCTAATCACCAACTAATATCCTGTTAATGATCTGAAACTTAGCAACACAAGAATATTAGTAAACATAACTACATGAGTGTTGATCATCATCAAAACTAGAGTGGAAGGCCATTGGGCCAACAATATTATGTAAGATGCTTTGCACAAATGTAAAGAGAGAGAGAGTTTAGAGACAAGTGGATCAAACGCAAACACAATGATATGTTTCGAGGTTCGAGCACCCTTGCTCTACTTCCCCGCCTACACCACCGTGTAGGATTTCCAATCCACTATACTGTCCACCGAGGACTCCCACCGAGGGAACCTTCACCGAGAAGGATTTTTACAACAATGGAGTACCAAACTCCTCTCTCAAACAACCACCTCACAACCGAGGGTAGGCCCGTAGCCAAACAACAACAACAACCAACACCTCTACCGAAGAGGGTTTACAACCAAACTCCACCTCTCACTAGAGGGAGCAAACCAATCACCCGATCACCTCTACCTAAGAGGGATACAACAAGAATAAGGGTGTTTACAACAAGTGGTTCCAAAAATCACAAACTCAATCTCTCTTTCTTTTCTCTTTTCTTTCCACAAAAACAAGATCCTAAATGGATTAGGATAGGTGACAGCTCAAGTGTGGAAAACTAGGTGTTTTTGGAAACAAGCAACAAGAAAATACTTGGGAAAACTTCTTGTAAAAGATAGAGAATGAAAACCAATACAAATATCCTAAATTTCTATTTTCTTTGAATTTCCAAAAACCCAAAACACAAATCAAATTGGAAGTTTAAAGCCCAAAACACTTTTGAAAACTCTTTAAAAACACTTAAGAAGGTCTGGAATTTTTGCCCTTAAAAACTTGTACAAAAACTATGAAGAGATGGGGTATATATAGCCCCAATACAAAACTAGCCGTTAGAGCTGAGCTGGCAGCTCTGACAGGCAACGGTCGACCGGCCCGGTCGACCGCCAACGGTCGAAAATATGACCGTTGGGCAACTGCGGTCGACCGGCCCGGTCGACCGAAACAAACAGAGAGCACTGTAAGTGCTCCGGTCGACCGGCGCGGTCGACCGTCCCAGTGCCTCCAACGTGCACAGAATTGTGCACGTCGGTCGACCGGCCCGGTCGACCGACCTCAGCCTTAGTCGACTAGTCAGGCTACTAGTCGACTTAGTTGAAGCCTGGAACAAAAACTGGGTCTGAAAAATAGTGTAAAATATTTTTCTAAAAATCTTTTAACATTTCTAAAAATCACCAAAAATAGTTTTATCATTTTATATGGAAACACAAACTTGTGATAAAAATTTCAAGACATATATTAATCATATCAATCATTTTTGAGTCTTGCAAATTTTATCAAAAACAACACTTGTATTTTATCAAACTTGATTTTTCAACACATGAATAGGGACAACAAAATAAGCTTGTATAGGAAGTTAAAACCATGTATGTATATCTAGAACATATCTAATATACATAAAAAACTATTTAAGCTTGTTTTGATCTACTATTCATGAAAACCAAAACCAAAACATGAAAACGTATGTGTTTGTGCACCTGAGCATATCAACTATATTAAACTTTACAAATGGATCTAAAACACACTATCTAAACTATGGATACCTAAGTCTTCTTGACGATCTTCGTCTTCAAGTAGACTTGCTCAAAACTCCATCCATGGGCTAGGCAATGTGTGATCTTGACGCTTTGGCCCTGGAATCAACATGAAAAGCTTCTAAACACCTTGTTGAAGCTAATTACCACTAATATCTTGGTTAATGATCTGAAACTTAAACAACACAAGATTATTAGTAAACATAACTACATGAGTTAATCATCATCAAAACTAGAGTGGAAGGCCTTTGGGCTAACAATCTCCCCCTTTTTGATGATGACAAAACTCATGGAGTTATATATGCATGGATTAAAGTTAAGCTTCAAGAAGCTCCCCCTTAACTCATGCATAGACATAAATAATAAGATATGGAAATGAAACACATGAATATGTATGCAAGTATGGAGATAAAACATGCAACAAGCATAAATCAAAATCTTTTTCTCCTATTTGCAATACAAGAACATATATGCATAAATAACAAGGAAGACAAATACTTCTCCCTCTTAAGCAATGAAAACATGCATATAAACTCAAATACTTCTCCCCCTTTTTGTCAATCATCAACAAAGGGTTCAATATAAAATCAAATCAAACAAATTTTCTCCCCCTTTTTGTCAAACAAAAAGATCAAGAAGGGGTTAAACAATCCAAACAATAAAATGAGGGGTAAAAATCTTTCTCCCCTTTTAAGTTAATTAAAACAATAAAATAATGTTCTCCCCCTTTTGTCTAAAACAAAAACAAGGTCAATAAGGGGTGACTATAAACAACATGATATCAATAGATAAATATGTCAATGAAGCATCTTGATATCAATTGAAAATAAACAAAGATCAATAGATGTTATATGCTATATACATTCATGAAGAGGAAGACGCTAAGTTAGCTTCCCTACACATATGCATTACATGAAAGAGGGATGTTAAGCCCTAATTCACATAACACACTATGTAATGCATAAGAGGAGATGTGAAGCTCCCCCTACACACGTGTACCACATAACGAAGAGATGTTAAGCTCTTCAATACAAGATACACTCATCATGAATCTATATGCATATAGTCAATACAAATCAAAACTCTTGTATTTTTCAAAAAAAAAAATTAGATACCAATTTTAAGCATAAACACATGAAACATCTTGATATCAATTGAAATTAAACATAATAAATTTTGAATGTCTAAACAAAATTTTGACATAAATTTTCATATTAAACATATGATACCAATTTGAAATTTTCAATCATAAAGTAAGGGAGTGGGAAACAAATACTAATTGAAGAATCACCAATTGAAAGACAAAATTAAATTTTCTCCCCCTTTATGAAATACCAACTAAAAAGATGCAAGGGCTTGATACCAATTTAAAAGTAATTAATTGAAACAAAATTGAAGCTCAAGCACTAGCATAAACAAGATTTTGTGAAAAATTTATATCTTAAGCACAAATAAAATGTGTATGAAATAGAATGAGTACCAATCACCAATAGATGATACCAATTGAAAATATACATACACAATAAACATATGAGTATACAAAAAGATTAAAATGATACAATTGAAAGAGTTCAATGATACCAATTGACATAGCAATAAGTTCAAGTGTATACATCATATTACTATACCTCCCAATCAAGGTTCAAGTTTTAAATGATTTTCATTTTAAAGCATACAAGACCATGATCTCCCATCCATCCGCCCATTGATGGTAGGGGTTTTCAAAAATAGATTTGAAAATATAGTTTAGTTTGAAAATCACTACCAAATTGAAGAATACGAACTAGTCAAATGGAAAAACTGGTTAACTAGTGCGAAATCCTTCAAGGAATAAACTAAAAATAAATTTCATGAAACATGAAATCCACATGATAATCAACACTCTAATTCAATTAGGCATAAACATGACTCATGAATACAAAACATGAGCAAGCAATAAATGTGAGTGTACAAATAAAGTGTGAATATCATAATCATGAAAATATTCAATTAAACTCAATTATTCCTTAAACATTGGAAACACGAAAATCATCAAAACTTATTTAATCTTCATGGCATATGTATGTCAAGTACAAATTAAAATATACATACATATCCAAAACACAACGAGTCCACTATTTATATATGCATGAAGGCACGTGGCTCAAAAGGATAAACATGTATATCTAATAGTTTGGACAAGATAGACATATACATGAAGTTAAACATTAAACACAAAATCAAGAAAAGCTAAATCTTCACCAAAACACATTTCATTTCAAGGTATATGTATGAATTGTCAACATAATAAGTATACATACATATCCCTAAACACAATTGAGTCCATATATAGATTTGTATGAAAGGCAAATGACTCAAGGGTAAACATGTATATCTTAAAGTTTGGCAATACAAACATATACATGAAGTGAAAAACTCATAAAACAAATTCAAAATAGGAATACAAGTTTAAAACGTATGAATCATCAAAACTAGACTATACTAACACATCTAATGGGTTCAAATAAGCAATCAAGCCCAAACATATATAAATTTATTTGTGGCCCACTATATGTACAAATATAAATCCTAGTCTTAATGAAAACTAACATCTAAACAAGTAATCTTAACAAGAAGCATCAAAAACACAATATAGAAATCATCATGATAAACTAAAACATGATTACTATGTAAATTCACATGTATTAGATTCATGATGTACATTATAGCCTAAACAAAAGTGAGAACACTAAGAATGGGTTCATACAAGCATGTGTGTCTCAAATACTATATATGTATGTCAAGGATCTAATAATCATGGCATTTACATACTAATCCAAAGACAATGATAACATGCTATAAAACATCAATATGAAAGCATGTAAACAATAATAAGGAGTTAAGAATTGTTACCAAAACCTAGAAGGCAACTCTCCTTGTCTCCAAAACATGGTGGTCATCTCCACCAAATCTTCCCTTGAAAGTGATGCATCCAATTGATCTCCTTTAAGCACGGAACGCATCCACTCCAAGGTGTCATTACTCTCACGTCATGTGAGAGCCCACACCTACATCAAAAATAATAGGAGGGGTGGTCTTTGGTACCCATATCTTTTTGGGTCCATGGGGGTTAGTACCTTCTCTAATCTAAACAAACTTCTTTGCTAAATTAGAAACATGTATTCTATCAAAACAAAATTTAGCAAGATGGCCTTTTCGGCCACAATGTGTACATGTGTACACATGAGCATACATGTGTTGATGGTGTCCGTGTGGAGCATGTGTATGCCGTGGAGGGTGTGCATGCATAAAAGTTGGAACTTGTTTCTTACGAACCAAGGTTTCCAAGCGTGTGTGGTCATGGCACATTGGCTCATAGTGGAGCCCAAACAATCTACTCTCTTCTTTAACATACAAATATCATCATTAATCTTAAAAAAAGAGGTACATGCATTAGGTAGACTAGATGAAGAAGCTACACTAGCATGGCAAACATGTGCATCAATCTTATTTTTCAAAACAACATTTTTCTTTAAACACACATCTAAATCATTTGAAATGGAAATAATTTTATTTTCAAATCAACATTCTCTTTTAAAACAAAATCAATTTTAGAAGACAAGTTTTCATTTTTCTTCAAAAAACATGGCAATCATTTTTAGTTTTCAAAAAGTTATTTTCTTTAAGTGCAAGATCAAGTTGAGATTTAATGAATCCCTCTCATTAGCAATCTCCTCTTTCTCTTGCAAAACAATATCAAGTTTAGAATGTAAACTCTTATTTTCATTTTCAATTTCTAGACTTTTCTTTTTCAAAATCTTATAATTTTCTATTAACTTTTCACATACAATTGATAGTTCTTCATTCAAAGCATGGGGATCAATAAAATCATTTGAAGAACTAGCACAATCATCACTATCATCTAAGTGGGGTTCCGAATGTACCTCAAGGGAGTCATTCCCTTGGACCATGAAGCATTGTGACTCGGACTCTCCACTAGATTCCTCTTCTTGGATTTGCACTTGAAGCTCGGAGGTGGTGGTGGTTGTTGTCAATTTGTTCCACACTGCAAAGGCGGAATCAAAGTTAGAAACACACATAAGATAATCTTTAGGTAATGTGCTTCTAATGGCCTCTAGGGCTTGTGCATTGGCCCTATATGATTGCGATCACTAAGGAAGGATTCCTTGGTAATAGCAAGATAAACTTTATAACCTAGAGTTTGCAAATAAACGGTCATCCTAATTTTTCAAACATGAATGTTGGAAGGGTCAAACATAGGTGGGGTCATGAAGGCCATGGTAAACTATATGAGTGTGCAAACAAGCAAATGCAAACAATAGATTAGCAAGTAAGGATCTCACTCCTAGGATGTTAAGCCTAAGTATCAGGAGCACTAACTCTGATACCAATGAAAAGGGAACACCTAGAGGGGGGGTGAATAGGTGTTAGTGATAATCTAAAACTTAATGCAAAACTAAGTGCGCTAAATGCGGAAGCTAATGCAAATCTTGCACAAACTTAATACAACACAACAAGTGTAGTCGAATTCCCGTGAAGGACTCTGGACTAACTCCTCTTGATTCCCCTTGAATGGGTGAGGTGCTATGTGAAGCTCTTGTTGGTTAAGTATAAGTTAGGCACACACACAAGCAAGCCAAGCAAATAAGGATGAATAGCAATAAGAATATATGCAAGGCAACACAAGCAAATAGATATGTATGATATGAATTATGCTCAACACAAGCAAATAGATATGATGTTATGTAAGATGCTTTGCACAAAATGTAAAGAGAGAGAGTTTAGAGACAAGTGGATCAAACGCAAACACAATGATATGTTTCGAGGTTCGAGCACCCTTGCTTCTACATCCCCGCCTACACCACCGTGTAGGATTTCCAATCCACTATACCGTCCACCGAGGACTCCCACCGAGGGAACTTCACCGAGAAGGATTTTTACAACAATGGAGTACCGAACTCCTCTCTCAAACAACCACCTCACAACCGAGGGGTAGGCCCGTAGCCAACAACAACAACAACCAACACCTCTACCGAAGAGGGTTTACAACCAAACTCCACCTCTCACTAGAGAGAGCAAACCAATCACCCGATCACCTCTACCTAAGAGGGATACAACAAGAATAAGGGTGTTTACAACAAGTGGTTCCAAAAACCACAAACTCAATCTCTCTTTCTTTTCTCTTTTCTTTTCTACAAAAACAAGATCCTAAATGGATTAGGATAGGTGATAGCTCAAGTGTGAAAAGTAGGTATTTTTGGAAACAAGCAACAAAGAAAATACTTGGAAAACTTCTTGTAAAAGATAGAGAATGAAAACCAATACAAATATCCAAATTCCTATTTTCTTTGAATTTCTAAAAACCCAAAACACAAATCAAATGGAAGTTTAAAGCCCAAAATACTTTTGAAAACTCTTTAAAAACACTTAAGAAGGTCTGGAATTTTTGCCCTTAAAAACTTGTACAAAAACTATGAAGAGATGGGGTATATATAGCCCCAATACAAAACTAGCCGTTAGAGCTGAGCTGGCAGCTCTGACAGGCAACGGTCGACCGGCCCGGTCGACCGCCAACGGTCGGAAAATATGACCGTTGGGCAACTGCGGTCGACCGGCCCGGTCGACCGAAACAAACAGATAGCACTGTAAGTGCTCCGGTCGACCGGCGCGGTCGACCGTCCCAGTGCCTCCAAACGTGCATAGAATTGTGCACGTCGTTCGACCGGCCGGTCGGACCGACCTCAGCTTAGTCGACTAGTCAGGCTACTAGTCGACTGGTTGAAGCCTGGAACAAAAACTGGGTCTGAAAAACAGTGTAAAATATTTTTCTAAAAATCTTTTAACACTTCTAAAAATCACCAAAAATAGTTTATCATTTTATATGGAAACACAAAACTTATGATAAAAATTTCAAGACATATATTAATCATATCAATTCATTTTTGAGTCTTGCAAAATTTTATCAAAAACAACACTTGTATTTTATCAAACTTGATTTTTCAACACATGAATAGGGACAACAAAATAAGCTTGTATAGGAAGTTAAAATCATGTATGTATATCTAGAACATATCTAATATACATAAAAACTATTTAAGCTTATTTTGATCTACTATTCATGAAAACCAAAACCAAAACATGAAAACGTGTGTGTTTGTGCACTTGAGCATATCAACTATACTAAAACTTTACAAATGGATCTAAAACACACTATCTAAACTATGGATACCTAAGTCTCTTGACGATCTTCGTCTTCAAGTAGACTTGCTCCAAAACTCCATCCATGGGCTAGGCAATGTGTGATCTTGACGCTTGGCCCTGGAATCAACATGAAAAGTTTCTAAACACCTTGTGAAGCTAATCACCAACTAATATCTTGGTTAATGATCTGAAACTTAAACAACACACAAGATTATTAGTAAACATAATTACATGAGTTAATCATCATCAAAACTAGAGTGGAAGGCCTTGGGCCAACAGATATGTTTCGAGGTTCGAGCCACTACTCTACCTCCCTGCTTTCACATAGAAGAATTTAACTATCCACTATAGGATTTTCCATACAGGGACCTCCATTGAGGAATTACAACTAGGTATGCCTAAAACCTTCCTCTCTTCGATCTTGATAAAGAGGTTATTGCATGCGTGAGATCTTATTTGAATAACTATATTTAGATCTATAGTCTTTTGTCATCATGTCCATCATTGTAGTTATTGTGAATATAGCTGGTTACCATGTTGTATTGCTAGGCATCACCACAATCTTTGTTGTGCATATCACAAT
>JAVJIF010025996.1:0-71808 GCA_038442645.1 Agave tequilana
AAATGAACTATTACAAGGTTCTCCATAGATGTATATGTACAAGATGAATAATCTATCCAAAAACCCACATGTATCATTCCCACACACAAGTGTTCCAAAATACAGAGTTGGATTTATTCGGAAGAACCCTGCGCAGCATAGCCCTGACCTCTACCTCCAAGCAACCTGCAATATCAGTCTGTGGGGGGGTGAGCTCGACAGCTCAGTGAGTGAGGTAGGAAATAAATCAAGAAGAGATAATATTTCAATGAGAGTATGAACATTCACGTAATAAAAGGAATCTGAAACAGTAAGAAGATGAAGAACAGTGACATCCCATAATTTAAGAATCAAGACCCCGGTCTCTAAAATTCTGAAGATGATCAGATTCTTATGATCGTACTCCCCAATTTCTATCTTGGATTTTATCTTTATGTGTGATAAGGTCTATGAGTTACGTAAACAAACTCTCTCGTCTTATGTGTACATAGTGTGTATTACTCACGTGTTTTGTATTCCACGCTATAATACACCAACCACCAGAGTTATGCCATAAACCTAGTTTATGCATCCAAATAACACTTACATCACACGTCATAATTATATAACATACCATCATATCATGTAACGCCCCGATCCCAAGGATACGGAGACGTATGGCGACGTACATACGCGAGGTGAAAACAACCTCACGCGTACGTTAAGCCTCAGTACAGTACAATACCTCCATATAGATCTGAGGTCCAGCATGAAAGCAGTACAAGAATACCTGCAGAAAAGGTCAGCGATCATAACAGATATGAAAATAAGGATAAATAAGATAACAGGAATAAAGCACTAAAATACCTATGAATAGTCCTGATGCGGAATCTCCCATGTGACTCCAAGGCACTCTCTGAAGCAATGGTAACTCGAATCTCCAATCTGGGCATGCAAACCCAGGGTCGTCAGAAAGCGACCTAGTGAGTGGTAAAACTGAAGGAGGCAATAATATATAATAGTAATACAGGCACGATACTAATATATAATACATGATGTGGTACAAGTGATATTCTCTCATAAGCATATAGGAAGCAGTAGAGATATAAAAGCATGTCATCTTTTAGTATCATCACTACCTAGCCGGTTATCATCAGGTCATGACTCTAATCATATCTAGTTTATATAATAAATAATGTTATATACGGTGACGTAATAGCAGTGAACATGGTAGTGATGTAAATGAATATGCAGGTGGACATATGCAATATGAACATGCTACTGTGTTGACTCTAGGTATCATATAAGCAATGCATAACAGAATGTTTATGAGGCAAGGTATACATGAGCATCAGTATGTCACCATATGAAGTGTAATCAGTATCAAGTAGTGTAGCAAAGTCTACAAGTAACATGATAGCGGATACAATAACATAACATGGATAGTACAAGTAAGCAAGATCACAGTGAACATGATAGTAGACAAAATGACAGGAACAGTAACATATATCAGGTAGTCAAGTACAACAATAGCATACATGTCTGAGGCAAGTCATGTGATTGATACAATAGTAGCAATCAGTACCACCTGATATTTTAATCACTCTCTTCCAGTGTCCCATACCACTGGCAGTTCATACTGGAGCCCGCACTCCAGTCGAACCCATCCGGACATGGCCTACGGGTACCATTATCCAAACGAGAGAGTACCAAATAACAAGTGTTCCCGATGTCACTACTATGTATACTGTTTTATTATGTTAATTGGAAACCCAAGGTCGAAGAGTTCTTATCGGGTGGGTGTATCCCGTACATACCCGGGACAACGGCCTTATCAGACCCCTGGCTGCTGAGACCAGGACCAGCCCGCTAGAGCTGAAACATGTAACATGAGTAACAACGGTAGCCAGCACTACCCACACCCCGTCCCCTGCAGTGGGACGAACAATGGATCCAGACATCCACCCGATAAGATCTAATCAACCGTAAAGTCTCCCCCATACCCAAGTTATCATTATAATCTGATATGTCAAGTATACAACGTATCAAGAACAAATACAGTATATGATACGGGTAACATGATAACTGGACCTGAGCTCTGTTGATAGCGTAGAACAATATAACGGGAAACGGGAACCATATAACGGGAACAATATATCATGAATAATATAACGGGAAACGGGAACAATAGATGTGGAAGTCCACATATAGCATATCAACAGCTCTCATGTCCAGTATCGGGAACATCCATATCAGTAACAGGAAACCATATAACATGAATACGGTAACATGGAACAATAATACATGTAATATGGACAGTGATGACAAGAAGATAGCAACAATACATGCATGTACACTCGTGCAGTGAGCAGATGTAACAGTGATGTGTGAACATGAGATAACAGTGTATCGAGCATCCATGTAACGATGATAATACTAATATGAAATGCGTTACCGTGCACGGGTATGTCCGTGTACCAGTGGAATATAGATGTGTAGCCATGATCCGTGTAACCTTTCTCTGTGATAGGACATGTAATAACAGTAAGCAGTGTAGACTATACACCATGTCCAGTGACCTCACAGTATCTGTGTCCTACTACTGGTGTCCAGGGTATCCGTGTAACAGTAACTCCCTAACATGCAATAACAGTGTTGGTGTATCCATGTCGCAGTGAATGATAATATTTCGTGTAATGCGTGATAACAATAGCTGGTTGTACCGAATGCATGTTCGGGTAATAATTACGGGTACATCTAGCCATGGTGTCCAGTGGGAGGCCGGTACCAGTGATCATATCTAATCGAGTATCAGCTATCCCTATTTGTAATGTCGGTCACCATCTTATGATCTGGATTATGCATGTTTAACGAATCGTTATCCTAGTCTTTCACTAAGTACCATTTATTAACCGGTATTTACAGGCAACCAATCAAGATTACTAAACATGATCAAATATAATTTATAAAAGAAAAACACTCACAAATTGGCTACAGGACTGTAGCTCTCGTTCCCACGATCGCAACGAATCCAGAATCGCCTGAATCGGAGTCCGGATGCTCCAGATATCGCCCGAACACTAAACATAATCAAAATGGAATATATATGTAAATAAAAATAATTCAACATGCAATTAATAAAATTAAGTAGGGGTTTTTATGTAAAAGTACCTGTAATGGATTTTGGAGCGGGTTCGGACTGTTAATGGGTCGGGTTTGGATCCACGACCCAAACCATAACTTGGAGTAATGGGTAATGGGTAACGGGTCGGGTTTGGGGAGTATTGGGTTTTGATTAACATTGGGTTAATGGGTTTGGGGAAAACCCAAACCCATACTAAACAAAGGGGCAGCAGCACCTTGCTGCTGCCGCCTATCACAGCCAGCCGGCCAGCTAGGCTGGCCGGTGGCGCTGGCTGGCCGCCGGCGGCGGACCCGGCCGCCGGCGGCGGTCAGGCGGCGGTTCGGTCGCCGGGGGGGGGGAGAGAGAGAGAGAGAGAGAGAAAAGGACAGTAGCAGCAGCAGAAGAAGAAGAAGAAGGAAGAAGAAAAAAAGTGAAAAAGAAGAAGAAAAGAAAAGAAAAGAAAGAAGAAGTGGGGGGAAAGAAGAAGGTCGGCGCCATGGCCGGCGGTTCCTGGCCGGCGGCCCGGTGGTGCGCGGCCACCGACCCCTGTCTGTGGGTCGGGTTCGCTTGGACACAAGAGAGAGGGAGATTAGAGGGAAAGTAGAGAGAGAAAGAGTTATAGAGAGAGAGAGGAGAGAGAGAGAGAGAGATTTGGGATCATTAGAGAGAGGGTTAGGAGAGAGAGAGAGATTAAATGGGGAAATAAGGCGGTGGGTTAAGAGGCGGTGATGGAGTCTTCAGGAAGAAAAAAGAAAGAAAAAAAAAGAAAAGAAAAGAAAAGATAAAATAATTATTTTATTATTATAATATTGGCCCACAATTCGACCAGCTCCGAACGTTGCCCAAAAATTACAGAAAATAAAGAATAATATACTGAGACGTAATATGAAGACAGTTTGTCGAAACTCAATCCGGTTTGCAAATTAAAATCCCAGAAGTTGTCGCCAATACGGGCGACACCGATTTGGCCGGATTCGATAATTTCAGAAAAATCCTCAAAAATACCCGAAGGTAGATACTATGATGCTAAGACACACGGTGAAAGCCGATTCTCAAAATTCTACTCCGTTTGTGAATAAAAAGCAGAAGGCCGGCCGTTATCGGTATCGGTCGACACCGACAACGGAGATTTTCCAAAATAATCCAGAAAAATTCCCAAAAAATCCTGAAAAATCTAGAATATTAGAAAATAATTTTTGAAACTGAAATCAACTCAATCGGACTACCACGGAGGTCAAATCAATTTTGTACGTCGTATCGCGTACCGATACGGTGATACGTACACCGGGGATCAGGGGGTTACATTTCTCCCCACCTTACAGAAAATTGCGTCCTCGCAATTTCAATCAGGTGTGAGAACAACATTTTCAACCCCAGAGCCGAAAAGCTTACGGGTCCACGATACTTCCGCTGCGCACTCTGCTATCTATAAGGAAACTCGAGATAGGGAAGTATGGTAGTGAACGAACAAGAACGGATTGGGAAGCACTAAGATGCAAAGAAAACGAGAACGAAGTCGGATATTCTGGTTGAAAACTGAAAGGAGGGAGGGAATACAAACGAGTCAAGGAATGACTTGTCAAGATCATGGTATTCTTGTACTCATTGCTGGAATCGCCAAATGCAGATACAGATCAGTTAATCTGAACCTGACTGTACTGTTGGTAAGAGCCCGAGTCTTGACCCACGTGTTTACCCACACCAGGTGTGAAACCTGGCTCTGATACCACTATGTAACGCCCCGATCCCAAGGATACGGAGACGTTATGGCGACGTACATACGCGAGGTGAAAACAACCTCACGCGTACGTTAAGCCTCAGTACAGTACAATACCTCCATATAGATCTGAGGTCCAGCATGAAAGCAGTACAAGAATACCTGCAGAAAGAGGTCAGCGATCATAACAGATATGAAAATAAGGATAAATAAGATAACAGGAATAAAGCACTAAAATACCTATGAATAGTCCTGATGCGGAATCTCCCATGTGACTCCAAGGCACTCTCTGAAGCAATGGTAACTCGAATCTCCAATCTGGGCATGCAAACCCAGGGTCGTCAGAAAGCGACCTAGTGAGTGGTAAAACTGAAGGAGGCAATAATATATAATAGTAATACAGGCACGATACTAATATATAATACATGATGTGGTACAAGTGATATTCTCTCATAAGCATATAGGAAGCAGTAGAGATATAAAAGCATGTCATCTTTTAGTATCATCACTACCTAGCCGGTTATCATCAGGTCATGACTCTAATCATATCTAGTTTATATAATAAATAATGTTATATACGGTGACGTAATAGCAGTGAACATGGTAGTGATGTAAATGAATATGCAGGTGGACATATGCAATATGAACATGCTACTGTGTTGACTCTAGGTATCATATAAGCAATGCATAACAGAATGTTTATGAGGCAAGGTATACATGAGCATCAGTATGTCACCATATGAAGTGTAATCAGTATCAAGTAGTGTAGCAAAGTCTACAAGTAACATGATAGCGGATACAATAACATGAACATGGATAGTACAAGTAAGCAAGATCACAGTGAACATGATAGTAGACAAAATGACAGGAACAGTAACATGTATCAGGTAAGTCAAGTACAACAATAGCATACATGTCTGAGGCAAGTCATGTGATTGATACAATAGTAGCAATCAGTACCACCTGATATTTTAATCACTCTCTTCCAGTGTCCCATACCACTGGCAGTTCATACTGGAGCCCGCACTCCAGTCGAACCATCCGGACATGGCCTACGGGTACCATTATCCAAACGAGAGAGTAACCAAATAACAAGTGTTCCCGATGTCACTACTATGTATACTGTTTTATTATGTTAATTGGAAACCCAAGGTCGAAGAGTTCTTATCGGGTGGGTGTATCCCGTACATACCCGGGACAACGGCCTTATCAGACCCCTGGCTGCTGAGACCAGGACCAGCCCGCTAGAGCTGAAACATGTAACATGAGTAACAGACGGTAGCCAGCACTACCCCGTCCCCTGCAGTGGGACGAACAATGGATCCAGACATCCACCCGATATGATCTAATCAACCGTAAAGTCTCCCCCATACCCAAGTTATCATTATAATCTGATATGTCAAGTATACAACGTATCAAGAACAAATACAGTATATGATACGGGTAACATGATAACTGGACCTGAGCTCTGTTGATAGCGTAGAACAATATAACGGGAAACGGGAACCATATAACGGGAACAATATATCATGAATAATATAACGGGAAACGGGAACAATAGATGTGGAAGTCCACATATAGCATATCAACAGCTCTCATGTCCAGTATCGGGAACATCCATATCAGTAACAGGAAACCATATAACATGAATACGGTAACATGGAACAATAATACATGTAATATGGACAGTGATGACAAGAAGATAGCAACAATACATGCATGTACACTCGTGCAGTGAGCAGATGTAACAGTGATGTGTGAACATGAGATAACAGTGTATCGAGCATCCATGTAACGATGATAATACTAATATGAAATGCGTTAGTCCGTGCACGGGTATGTCCGTGTACCAGTGGAATATAGATGTGTAGCCATGATCCGTGTAACCTTTCTCTGTGATAGGACATGTAATAACAGTAAGCAGTGTAGACTATACTACCATGTCCAGTGACCTCACAGTATCTGTGTCCTACTACTGGTGTCCAGGGTATCCGTGTAACAGTAACTCCCTAACATGCAATAACAGTGTTGGTGTATCCATGTCGCAGTGAATGATAATATTTCGTGTAATGCGTGATAACAATAGCTGGTTGTACCGAATGCATGTTCGGGTAATAATTACGGGTACATCTAGCCATGGTGTCCAGTGGGAGGCCGGTACCAGTGATCATATCTAATCGAGTATCAGCTATCCCTATTTGTAATGTCGGTCACCATCTTATGATCTGGATTATGCATGTTTAACGAATCGTTATCCTAGTCTTTCACTAAGTACCATTTATTAACCGGTATTTACAGGCAACCAATCAAGATTACTAAACATGATCAAATATAATTTATAAAAGAAAAACACTCACAAATTGGCTACAGGACTGTAGCTCTCGTTCCCACGATCGCAACGAATCCAGAATCGCCTGAATCGGAGTCCGGATGCTCCAGATATCGCCCGAACACTAAACATAATCAAAATGGAATATATATGTAAATAAAAATAATTCAACATGCAATTAATAAAATTAAGTAGGGGTTTTTATGTAAAAGTACCTGTAATGGATTTTGGAGCGGGTTCGGACTGTTAATGGGTCGGGTTTGGATCCACGACCCAAACCCATAACTTGGAGTAATGGGTAATGGGTAACGGGTCGGGTTTGGGGAGTATTGGGTTTGATTAACATTGGGTTAATGGGTTTGGGGAAAACCCAAACCCATACTAAACAAAGGGGCAGCAACACCTTGCTGCTGCCGCCTATCACAGCCAGCCGGCCAGCTAGGCTGGCCGGTGGCGCTGGCTGGCCGCCGGCGGCGGACCCGGCCGCCGGCGGCGGTCAGGCGGCGGTTCGGTCGCCGGGGGGGGGGGGAGAGAGAGAGAGAGAGAGAGAGAAAAGGACAGTAGCAGCAGCAGAAGAAGAAGAAGAAGAAGAAGAAGAAGAAAAGAAAGTGAAAAAGAAGAAGAAAGAAAGAAAAGAAAGAAGAAGTGGGGGGAAAGAAGAAGGTCGGCGCCATGGCCGGCGGTTCCTGGCCGGCGGCCCGGTGGTGCGCGGCCACCGACCCCTGTCTGTGGGTCGGGTTCGCTTGGACACAAGAGAGAGGGAGATTAGAGGGAAAGTAGAGAGAGAAAGAGTTATAGAGAGAGAGAGAGGAGAGAGAGAGAGAGATTTGGGATCATTAGAGAGAGGGTTAGGAGAGAGAGAGGATTAAATGGGGAAAGGCGGTGGGTTAAGAGGCGGTGATGGAGTCTTCAGGAAGAAGAAAGAAAGAAAAAGAAAAGAAAAGAAGAGAAAAGATAAAATAATTATTTTATTATTATAATTTGGCCCACAATTCGACCAGCTCCGAACGTTGCCCAAAAATTACAGAAAATAAAGAATAATATACTGAGACGTAATATGAAGACAGTTTGTCGAAACTCAATCCGGTTTGCAAATTAAAAATCCCGGAAGTTGTCGCCGATACGGGCGACACCGATTTGGCCGGATTCGATAATTTCAGAAAAATCCTCAAAAATACCCGAAGGTAGATACTATGATGCTAAGACACACGGTGAAAGCCGATTCTCAAAATTCTACTCCGTTTGTGAAATAAAAATCAGAAGGCCGGTTATCGGTATCGGTCGACACCGACAACGGAGATTTTCCAAAATAATCCAGAAAAATTCCCAAAAAATCCTGAAAAATCTAGAATATTAGAAAATAATTTTTGAAACTGAAATCAACTCAATCGGACTACCACGGAGGTCAAATCAATTTTGTACGTCGTATCGCGTACCGATACGGTGATACGTACACCGGGGATCAGGGGGTTACATATCATATTTCTCATAATGCAATAACGCTTCACCCTTTCAAGTAATGCACGGATTCACATGCACATTTTCACCCAATATATGGTATTCATTTCAATCAGCTAAACTTGTATTTTGATGGTTTCATTGTCATATACGATAACACATCCAACATACCCCTAGCATGATATAATTCGAGTCATAGCAATTTCTAACTTATGATAGCACAACATCTTTTATAAACATCACATCAACAAGCAACATTTCATCACCCCAACATTTCAAAGAATACATGAACAATTCACCGTCTTCCCCCTCCTACCGGCTCCCGCCGGCCCCTTCCTACAGTTATAAAATGAGCTATTTTCATAACACCGTCTTCCCCCCTACCGGCTCCCGCCGCCCCTTCCTACAATGAACAACATACATTTACACCGTCTTCTTCTCCTACCGGCTCCCGCCGGCCCCTTCCTACAATTTTAGATGAACACCTCTTTTTCCCACCGTCTTCCCCCTCTCCTTCCTACCGGCTCCCGCCGGCCCCTTCCTACTTATAGGGATAAAATAACTCATCCCACAAGAATAAAAACTATGCACATAAGTAAAGCCATTACACAACATAATATAGAATTTCATCCATATTGCGCCACTAACTACTTGCACATACCAGATACACATTCGTATACATCACTTGCACATGTAAGATACACATTCATATACATCACTTGCACATGTAAGATACACATTCATATACATCACTTGCACGTGTGTATAATAATTTAGATACATATATATATTTGTGTGTGTATGATCACCTCAACTTACTCACGAGTTCCTACGTGTGAGCTTATTTCCTCCGTTGATGTTTTTATCGTTCAACTCTTTACATGAGTAGCATTCTCACTAGTGTACAATTTAGTATTTACAAGCTTCAATATGAATGTTGCAATTTAATGCTTATCATCATAAAATCATTAGTTTAATTTCTTATTCAAGTTCCCTATTTTCTAAACATCACACTTTGGCCAATCCTATCTCTTCTCTAGCATGTCATATAACATACACGTATTTAGAACATTTAATTCACTTCTCTAGCAATATAATATATGACCCACTTAAGTCGCACGAAAAGCTGAAATAAACAGAAAATCATTTAGACATCTAAAAATTCTGCAACTTAGCACTTTCGACAAGTTATCATGTTCCAGTGATAATTTTCAGGACAGACATTTGATTAGGACACCGTAAGTGCGGTTGGAAAGTAGACTCGATTAGCTTTCCAACGGTATATCACATGACCTATATCTTATCAAATATCCTTACGAAGGAAACCCCGTGTTTCAGGTTTCAGATCTGGACAGACTTTAACAGATTTGTATTATTATTACCAAGTGCTTTGAACTACACATTATTCCAACTTTTCCTCTTATTTCCTCATCTCAATTAAATCATGAGGAAGGCATGAACTTAGGTATTTAGATTTTGATCACGAGAAATTTTTATAAGAGCATTCATAGTTCAATCACAACATGATTGATCACAAACCCCTTTTAAGTCACCTCCAACTTCAATAGTTTAACCTATATCGTAAAAATTTTCTTTATATCTCACTAACATGGCCAAGATTAAATTTTGATTTGGTTTAGTGGTTACCACGTAAGAAAGGCAAGATGCTCAACCATCCCAAGGGTAAGGAATTTCAAGAAGCTCATTATACACCAATGGTTAGGAGAGATTTTTAACTTGATCTCCCCAATTTACAACGATCCCCGGATTTATGATACCAATATGACTTTTAAGATTTATCTTACCTTCTAATAATACTTTGATCGATACACGAACTTTTACTATAATGATATTCAAATTTCAGCTTAACCTTGCCTATTTAAAGATAACCAATACCAACCCTATATTTCACAAGACATGATCATATACATAACACAAGAGAGTATGTTTCTTGATAAACATACTTTAATCACAAGAAAAGTTCTACTTTAAAATAAGAATTAACAACACCTAGCAAGTTCATCATGCATTAGTCAATGATTCTATGGAGGATTTGATTTCCAATTCAAGAAAGAACATTATTGCTCAAGATTTAGTCTCACAAACTCTTAATGAAACTTCATCACCATCAAATTAAAATGAAAAGTTGAAGTTTCAAAATTTGGGATCTAAACCCAATCCGAAAATCTATGGATTCCATCCCTACATGACATACCCTAACATGCAACCTCCTTACCCATCATTTAGGTGCAAATTAGGTTTACTCAAAAATCTAGAGATCAAGGTTGATCATTTACACACTTTGTCATGAAATTTCAAGGAATATATATACATGAATAGCTCAAGGGAAACAATTCTACCCAAATCAAAGATCAAGATCTAGGGATAAAAATAGATTAAATTTAAGGGATGTGAAAAAAGAGAAACCCACTCACCACCACAATTTTTCGAAGTCCGGCCGCCCTAGCCGGCCGCCGCTGCCGCTGCCGCGGCCCTGGCCGCGCCCTGGCCGCGCGCCTGGCCGCGCTTGGCCGCGCGCGGCCGCGGCCCGCCTGGCCTTGGCCACCCGCGAGAGAGAGAGAGAGATTTGCGTGAGGGAGAGAGGGAGTTTAGGAAAGGAAAGAAATTAGGTGAGAAAAATAGGCATCTTTCTCCCATTTTCTTAATATATACAAATACCTAAAAAATATTATACTTGCCATATGTGCCACTTGGCCTCTCTCTCTCTCATCCCCAAGTTGCCTAAATTCATGCCACCTTACCATTTAGGATTTTATATTTGTCTTTAGTGGGGTAGTATACATGGAGAGAAAAACAATTACATATTGATTCTTGACGATCTTCATCTTCAAGTAGACTCGGTCCAAACTCCGTGATTCTCCAAGTGCAAAGGTATGATCTTTAAGCTTTGGCACCGGAATCATCATGAATAGCTTCTAATCATCTTGTTGAAGCTAATCACCAACCTAATATCCTGTTAATGATCTGAAACTTAGAAACACAAGAATATTAGTAAACATAACTACATGAGTTTTGATCATCATCAAAACTAGAGTGGAAGGCCATTGGGCCAACAATCTCCCCCTTTTTGATGATGACAAAACTCATGGAGTTATATATGCATGGATTAAAGATAAGCTTCAAGGAAGCTCCCCCTTAACTCATGCATCACAATAAACATAATAGATATGCAATGAAAGCACATGATACTAAACAAAAGCATGCATCATATCTTATTATTTATCCCTATGCATGAACTTGGTACTTGGTATATGCAAAAACACAATCATGCATATATAGAAACAAAACTCAAATTCTTCTCCCCCTTTTTGTCAATCATCAACAAAGGGGTAATCAAAACCATAAATAAAACGAGGGTTAAAAATCTTTCTTTCTTCCCCTTTATGTCAAACAAAACAATAAAAGACAATGTTCTCCCCCTTTATGAAAAACAAACTAAAGACATGCATAGTCTTGATAACAATTTAAAAGTAATCAATTTAAACAAATTGAAACTCAAGCACTAGCATAAACACAAACATATATATGTATGAAAGATAGATACCAATAGAAATTGATATACTTGGAATTTAAAGCATACATACATACAAAACATATATGAGTATACAAGAAGATCAAAATTATACCAATTGAAAGAGTTCAATGATACCAATTGACATAACAATAAGTTCAAGTGTATACATCATATTATCTACCACCCAATCATAATTCAAGTTTTAAAGATTTTCAATTTAGGGCATACATGAACATGATCTCCCATCCTACCTCCTACCGCCCTTTGAAGGTAGGGGTTTTCAAAGATAGATTTGAAAATGTAGTTTTGTTTGAAAATCACTACCAAAATGAAGAACACCGCAACTAGTTAAATGGAAACTTGTTAACTAGCACGAAATCCTTCAAGTAAGGAATAAAAACAAATGAAATTCACATGATAATCATCACTCTAACCAATAAAGCATAACTCATGAGAAACAAAACATGAGCAATAGATATGAGTGTACAAATAATATGTGAAGATCATAATCATGAAAAATATTTCATTAAGCTCAATTATTCCTTAAAACATAATTCCATCAAAAACATGAAAAATCATATAAAACTACTTATTTAATCTTCAAGGCATATGTATGTCTAATACAAGCTAAAATATACATACATATCCAAAATACAAACGAGTCCACAAGGATATATGCATGAAGGCACGTTGCTCAAAAAGGATACTCATGTATAGTCAATAGTTTGGATAAGATGGACATATACATGAAGTTAAACATAAATACATGAAACATGAAAAACTAAATTTTCATCACAACAAATTTCATTTCAAGGTATATGTATGAATTGTCAAACATGAAGTATACGTACATATCCCTAAACACAATTGAGTCCATATATAGATTTGCATGAAAGGCAAATGACTCAAGGGTATACATGTATATCTTAAAGTTTTGGCAAAATAAACATATACATGAAATCAAAACTCATATAAATCCAAAAATATGAATACAAGTCTAAAATGTATGGATCATCAAAACTAGACTATACTAGCACATCTAATGGGTACAAATATGCATTCAAACCCAAACATATATAGATTTATTTGTAACCCACTCTATGTACAAGTATATAACTAGTCTTAATGAAAACTAACACTTAAACATATATTCAAATCATTGAGCATCAAAACAAACACGAATACCATATTTCTAACTAAAACACATACAAAATTCATCAAGATTCTTTTATTTGAATTTTAAACTACATATACATGCAAATAGGTATAACAAGTATAAATGAACGAATCATCAAAACTAGCTCATGCGTGTACATATAGTGAATACAAATGAGCATGAAGTTCAATTGCATATAAAACAAATGTAACTCACTATTTGTACATGTATAACACAAGTTTTGACAAAATCCACATTTAAACATGTCATAACCACAAGGAGTATCAAACAAGCTAGAAATCAACATCATAAGAACTAAAACATGATTACTATATAAATTCACATGCAATAGATTCATGATGTACATTATAGCTAAACAAACGGTGGGAACACTAAATATGAATCAAATAAGCATGTGTGTCTCAAATACTATACATATATGTCAAGGATCTAATAAACATGGAATGAACATACTAATCCAAAGACATCAAAAACATGCCATAAACAAATGAATATGAAAGCATGGGAGTTTAGGAATCGTTACCAAAACCTCAAGGCAACTCTCCTTGTCTCCAAAACTTAGTGGTCCTCTCCACCATCTCTTTCCTTGAAAGTGATGCATCCAATTGATTTCCTTTAAGTCCGGAACGCATCCACTCCAAGGTGTCATCACTCTCACGTCATGTGAGAGCCCACACCTACATCATAAAAAATAGGAGGGGTGGTCTTTGGTACCCACATCTTATTGGATCCATGGGGGTTAGTCCCTTCTCTAACCCAAACAAACTTCTTTGCTAAATTATCAATATTTAATCTATCAAAACAAAATTTAGCAAGGTGGCCCTTACGTCCACAATGTGTACAAGTGTACACATGAGCATACATGTGATGGGTGTGTCCGTGAGGAGCATGTGTATGCCGTGAAGGGTGTGCATGCATAAAGGATGGAACTTGTTTCTTTCGAACCAAGGTTTCCAACCGATTGTGGTTCAAGGCACATTGGCTCATAGTGGAGCCCAAACAATCAACCTTCTTCTTAAGCAAACAAATATCATCATTAATCTTAGAAGAAGAAGTGTGGCATGCAATAGGTGAAGTGTGTGATACTACCCTAGCATGGCAAACAAGTGCTTCAATCTTATTTTGTAAAAATTCATTTTTCTTTAAACATGCATCCAAATCTTTAGAAATTGAAGCAATCTTAATTTTCAAAGAATCATTTTCTTTTAAAACAAAATCAACTTTTGAAGACAAGTTTTCATTTTTCTTCAAAAGAACATGGCAATCATTTTTATTTTTCAAAAAGTTATTTTCTTTAAGTGCAATATCAGTTGAGATTTTAATGAATCCCTCTCATTATGGACCTCAACCTTTTCTTACAAAACACAATCAAGTCTAGAATGCAAACACTTATTTTCTTTTTCAATTTCTAGACTTTTCTTTTTCAAAATCTTATATTTTTCAATTAGTTTTTCACAAACAATGGAAAGTTCTTCATTCAAAGCATGGGCATCAATATGATCATTTGAAGAACTAGCATCATCATCACTATCTAATGGAGTTTCCGAGTGTACCTCAAGGGAGTCATTCCTTGGACCATATAGCATTGTTGTGGTTCGGATTCTCCGCTAGATTCCTCTTCTTGGATTGGCAATTGAAGCTTGGAGGTGGTGGTTGTTGTCAACTTGTTCCACACTGCAAAAGCGGAATCAAGATTAGAAACACACATAAGATAATCTTTAGGTAATGTGCTTCTAATGGCCTCTAGGGCTTGTTCATTGGCCCCTATATGATTGCAATCACCAAGATAACATCTCTTGGTGGCCGCAAGGAAAACATGCAAACCTAGGGTCTTTAGGTACATGGACATCCTATACTTCCAAACATCAATGTTGGAAGGGTCAAAGCTAGGTGGGGTCATGAAGTCCATGGTATAAACTAAATGTGTGCAAACAAACAAATGCAAATGAGATTAGCAAGCAAATGGATCACTCCTAGGATGTTAAGCCTAAGTATCAGGAGCACTAGCTCTGATACCATTGAAAAACACCTAGAGGGGGGGTGAATAGGTGTAAGTGCTAATCTAAGAAACTAAATGCAAACTAAGTGCGCTAAATGCGAAAGCTAATGCAAATGTTGCACAAACTTGATACAATACAACAAGTGTAGCCGAATTCCCCTTGCGAGGCTCTGAACTAACTCCCCTTGATTCCCCTTGAAATGGGTTGAGGCGCTATGTGAAGCTCTTGTTGGATGAGTACAAGTTAGGCACACACACACAAGCAATCCAAGCAATATGAAATATGTGCACACACAATCAAGCCAAGCAATAAAGGATATAGCAATATGAAATAATGCAAGGCAACTCAAGCAATATGATATGGCAATATGAGTTATGCTCACACAAGCAAATATGATATGATGTGAAGTATGATGCTTTGCACAAAGTAAATGAGAGAGAGTTAGAGAGACAATGGGAGCAATCGCAAACAACGAGATTTGTTTCGAGGTTCGAGCACCTTGCTCTACATCCCCGCCTACACCACCGTGTAGGATTTCCACTATCTCAACTCCCACCGAGGGAACCTCTACCGAAGAGGATTTCTTACAACTCTAGGAGTACAAACTCCTCTCTCAAACAACAACCTCCTCACAACCGAGGGTTAGGCCCGTAGCCATACAACAACCAATCCACACACCTCTACCGAAGAGGCTCACAACCAAACTCCACCTCTACCTAAGAGGGAGCAAAGCAATACCACTCCGATCACCTCTACCGAAGAGGGATACAACAAATAAAGGAGGGTGTACAACTTAGAGGTTACAAACAACAACCTCAAAACTCTCTCTTTTTCTTTCTTTTTCCACAAAACAAAGATCCTAATAGTTTAGGATAGAAGATATAGCTCAAGTGTGGAAACAATGTGTTTTGGAAAACAAGAACTCAAAGAAAACACTTGGGAAATTTCTTGTAAAAGATAAAGAATGAAAGCCAATACAAAAATCCCAAATTCCAATTTCTTTGATTTTTCCAAAACCCAAAAACACAAAGAATAAATCTTGTTAGCACTTAAAACTCTTTTAAAACTCTTTTAAACACTAGAGAAAGTCTGGAATTTTTAGCTCTAAAAATCTTAGCCAAAACAATGGAGAAATGGGGTATATATAGCCCCTAGGAAAAACTAGCCGTTAGGCTGATGTGGCAGTCTGACCAACTGCCGGTCGACCGGCCCGGTCGACTGCCAACGGTCAAAAATGTGACCGTTGGGCAGCAGCGGTCGACCGGTCCGGTCGACCGAAAATTCCCGAGAGCAGAGCTCTCAACTCGGTCGACCGGTCCGGTCGACCGACTACATGTGTCGCCAGCGTGCACGATTGTGCACATCGGTCGACCGACCCGGTCGACCGGCCACTTGGTGCGGTCGACCGGTCCGGTCGACCGAACTGGCCTGGCAGGCACAGTGCAGGGTCAGAAAAACAGTGTAAAATATTTTCTAAAAATCTTTTAACACTTCTAAAAAATTCACAAAATTTGTTTTATCATTTTATATTAAAACATACACCTGTGATAAAAATTTCAAGACAATATATCACATATCAATTTATTTTTGTGTCTTGCAAATTTTATCAAAAACAAAACTTGTATTTTTATCAAAGAGATGTTAAGCTCAAAATCAAGTTTGATAAAAGTTAAGCATGCATGTATAGAGTGAAACAACTATACATTTATCAATTAAACTTGTTTTGATAAACTATTCATGAAAACCAAAAACCAAATCATGAAGCGTGTGTTTTGTGCACTTGAGCATATCAACTAAACTAAGCTTTACAATATGGATCTAAAACACAAACTCTAAACTAGATACCTAAGTCTTCTTGACGATCTTCATCTTCAAGTAGACTCGGTCCAAACTCCGTGATTCTCCAAGTGCAAAGGTATGATCTTTAAGCTTTGGCACCGGAATCATCATGAATAGCTTCTAATCATCTTGTTGAAGCTAATCACCAACCTAATATCCTGTTAATGATCTGAAACTTAGAAACACAAGAATATTAGTAAACATAACTACATGAGTGTTGATCATCATCAAAACTAGAGTGGAAGGCCATTGGGCCAACATTGATGTATTGTATACATTCATATATAGGCATGTATCTATACATAGGTGTACCAACAATTATATACACAAACATATATACTTATCAAATTTTATTTTTTTACCTCATAATTTTCTCACAAAAATATCAAAGAAAAAAAATCATTACTACAAAAGATTTATTCAATAACCACCATACTTAATCTCGTATAATATCTTAGATCTAGGATTTGAATATAAATTCAGGAATTTTTTTTTAAAAAAATCGGGGTGTTACAGTTCTACCCTCCTTACAAAAGTTTCGTCCTCGAAACTTGGCATGCCTGAAACAGATAAGTATAAAGCCTTCCCATTCCTCCTATATACTTCCAAATCTTACTTCCATATAATATCCCTCTTGATCCTTTTCCTCGAGAACTTATTACTTCTTGAACAACTTTCTACACTATATTCTTACGATCCGACTTAATCTTAACTCGCTTGATATTTTAATCATTTCCTTACTCCAGTGTCCCATACCACTAGCAGCTCGTACTGAGGGCCCACACCCTCAGCCGAACTCATCCGAATTATGGCATGTGGGTACCATAATCCGAACATAAGGTAGTGACCAAATATCCCGCGCTTCAGGATTAGTCATACACGTAAGAACTCCTACCCTCCTTAAACCTACCATATCAAACAATATTTTCACATAGATACAAAGCACAATCATGCATATCAATCATAACAATCCGCCCGATCAATCCAGTCCTCTTCTACTATTCATTCTAAGTCTATCCTCTTTCTATATCCTGTGCTCTGATACCAACTGTAACGGTTCCAGTTTAACAATCCTCAATTTACATAACATAATCAAATCATTAGCTTATTTCTTAAAAATTTCAGCAGCACCTCCTTTGTAATTACTGGTCGGATATAATATCCAATACAAATATGATAATTTCGGCTAACATCAGCCTACTTATTCTCATTCCAACCATAACTGAATTCAAAATCGTCCACACAATCATGAAAGTATTTCGGCTAGACATCGCCTACTTATGGAGAAACATAATAACATAAACTCTAGAGTTTCTTTCTCGGCATCCATAGGCATTTCCAAAATTCATAACTTTCAACTTCTCATGAGCATTATATTGATAATACACTTCTTATTGCTACAACCCAATAAAAGATATCTAACATATCAACTTGAAATGAACTATTACAAGGTTCTCCATAGATGTATATGTACAAGATGAATAATCTATCCAAAAACCCACATGTATCATTCCCACACACAAGTGTTCCAAAATACAAGAGTTGGATTTATTCGGAACGAACCCTGCGCAGCATAGCCCTGACCTCTACCTCCAAGCAACCTGCAATATCAGTCTGTGGGGGGGTGAGCTCGACAGCTCAGTGAGTGAGGTAGGAAATAAATCAAGAAGAGATAATATTTCAATGAGAGTATGAACATTCACGTAATAAAAGGAATCTGAAACAGTAAGAAGATGAAGAAACAGTGACATCCCATAATTTAGAATCAAGACCCCGGTCTCTAAAATTCTGAAGATGATCAGATTCTTATGATCGTACTCCCCAATTTCTATCTTGGATTTTATCTTTATGTGTGATAAGGTCTATGAGTTACGTAAACAAACTCTCTCGTCTTATGTGTACATAGTGTGTATTACTCACGTGTTTTGTATTCCACGCTATAATACACCACCACCAGAGTTATGCCATAAACCTAGTTTATGCATCCAAATAACACTTACATCACACGTCATAATTATATAACATACCATCATATAATATTTCTCATAATGCAATAACGCTTCACCCTTCAAGTAATGCACGGATTCACATGCACATTTTCACCCAATATATGGTATTCATTTCAATCAGCTAAACTTGTATTTTGATGGTTTCATTGTCATATACGATAACACATCCAACATACCCCTAGCATGATATAATTCGAGTCATAGCAATTTCTAACTTATGATAACACAACATCTTTTATAAACATCACATCAACAAGCAACATTTCATCACCCCAACATTTCAAAGAATACATGAACAATTCACCGTCTTCCCCTCCTACCGGCTCCCGCCGCCCCTTCCTACAGTTATAAAATGAGCTACTTTCATAACACCGTCTTCCCCCCCTACCGGCTCCCGCCGGCCCCTTCCTACAATGAACAACATACATTTACACCGTCTTCTTCTCCTACTGGCTCCCGCCGGCCCCTTCCTACAATTTTAGATGAACACCTCTTTTTCCCACCATCTTCCCCCTTCCTACCGGCTCCCGCCGGCCCCTTCCTACTTATAGGGATAAAACAACTCATCCCACAAGAATAAAAACCATGCACATAAGTAAAGCCATTACACAACATAATAGAATTTCATCCATATCGCGCCACTAACTACTTGCACATACCAGTACACATTCGTATACATCACTTGCACATGTAAGATACACATTCATATACATCACTTGCACATGTAAGCTACACATTCATATACATCACTTGCACGTGTGTATAATAATTTAGATACATATATATATTTGTGTGTGTATGATCACCTCAACTTACTCACGAGTTCCTACGTGTGAGCTTATTTCCTCCGTTGATGCTTTTATCGTTCACTCTTTACATGAGTAGCATTCTCACTAGTGTACAATTTAGTATTTACAAGTTTCAATATGAATGTTGCAATTTAATGCTTACCATCATATAAATCATTAGTTTAATTTCTTATTCAAGTTCCCTATTTTCTAAACATCACACTTTGGCCAATCCTATCTCTTCTCTAGCATGTCATATAACATACACGTATTTAGAACATTTAATTCACTTCTCTAGCAATATAATATATGACCCACTTAAGTCGCACGAAAAGCTGAAATAAACAGAAAATCATTTAGACATCTAAAAATTCTGCAACTTAGCACTTTCGACAAGTTATCATGTTCCAGTGATAATTTTCAGGACAGACATTTGATTAGGACACCGTAAGCGCGGTTGGAAAGTAGACTCGATTAGCTTTCCAACGGTATATCACATGACCTATATCTTATCAAATATCCTTACGAAGGAAACCCCGTGTTTCAGATTTCAGATCTGGACAGACTTTAACAGATTTGTATTATTATTACCAAGTGCTTTGAACTACACATTATCCCAACTTTTCCTCTTATTTCCTCATCTCAATTAAATCATGAGGAAGGCATGAACTTAGGTATTTAGATTTTGATCACGAGAATTTTTATAAGAGCATTCATAATTCAATCACTACATGATTGATCACAAACCCCTTTTAAGTCACCTCCAACTTCAATAGTTTAACCTATATCGTAAAAATTTTCTTTATATCTCACTAACATGGCCAAGATTAAATTTTGATTTGCTTTAGTGGTTATCACGTAAGAAAGACAAGATGCTCAACCATCCAAGGGTAAGGAATTTCAAGAAGCTCATTATACACCAATGGTTAGGAGAGATTTTTAACTTGATCTCCCCAATTTAAAACGATCCCCGGATTTATGATACCAATATGACTTTTAAGATTTATCTTACCTTCTAATAATACTTTGATCGATACACGAACTTTTACTATAATGATATTCAAATTTCGGCTTAACCTTGCCTATTTAAAGATAACCAATACCAACCCTATATTTCACAAGACATGATCATATACATAACACAAGAGAGTATGTTTCTTGATAAACATACTTTAATCACAAGAAAAGTTCTATTTTAAAAATAAGAATTAACAACACCTAGCAAGTTCATCATGCATTAGTCAATGATTCTATGGAGGATTTGATTTCCAATTCAAGAAAGAACATTATTGCTCAAGATTTAGTCTCACAAACTCTTAATGAAACTTCATCACCATCAAATTAAAATGAAAAGTTGAAGTTTCAAAATTTGGGATCTAAACCCAATCCGAAAATCTATGGATTCCATCCCTACATGACATACCCTAACATGCAACCTCCTTACCAATCATTTAGGTGCAAATTAGGTTTACTCAAAAATCTAGAGATCAAGGTTGATCATTTACACACTTTGTCATGAAATTTCAAGGAATATATATACATGAATAGCTCAAGGGAAACAATTCTACCCAAATCAAAGATCAAGATCTAGGGATAAAAATAGATTAAATTTAAGGGATGTGAAAAAAAAGAGAAACCCACTCACCACCACAATTTTTCGAAGTCCGGCCGCCCTGGCCGCGCGCCTGGCCGCGCTTGGCCGCGCGCAGCCGCGGCCCGCCTGGCCTTGGCCACCCGCGCGAGAGAGAGAGAGAGATTTGCGTGAGGGAGAGAGGGAGTTTAGGAAAGGAAAGAAATTAGGTGAGAAAAATAGGCATCTTTCTCTCATTTTCTTAATATATACAAATACCTAAAAAAATATTATACTTGCCATATGTGCCACTTGGCCTCTCTCTCTCATCCCCAAGTTGCCTAAATTCATGCCACCTTACCATTTAGGATTTTATATTTGTCTTTAGTGGGGTAGTATACATGGAGAGAAAAACAATTACATATTGATGTATTGTATACATTCATATATAGGCATGTATCTATACATAGGTGTACCAACAATTATATACACAAACATATATACTTATTAAATTTTATTTTTTTACCTCATAATTTTCTCACAAAAATATCAAAGAAAAAAAAATCATTACTACAAAAGATTTATTCAATAACCACCATACTTAATCTCGTATAATCTCTTAGATCTAGGATTTGAATATAAATTCAGGAATTTTTTTTTTTAAAAAATTGGGGTGTTACAAAGAAGAAGCCCGACACTTGAAACCCAATCTGCTAATGTTGGAAGCAAAAGTCAAAACATTTAATGCACCTACGGCCTATCACGCGCATTTTCGCGGCCATCCTGGCTTCGTTCTACCAGTGCCAGAGGCCATGCCTTCTACTCCTTTTTCCCATGCTCCTGTGGCTATAAATACTTCCCTGGATTTTGTAACGCCCCGATCCTAAAGATACGGAGACGTTATGGCGACATACATACGCGAGGTGAAAACACGCTCACGCGTACGTTAAGCCTCAGTACAGTACATAACCTCCATATAGACATGAGGTCCAGCATGAAAGAAGTACAAGAATACCTGCAGAAAGAGGTCAGCGATCATAACAGATATGAAAAATGGAGACAAATAAGATAACAGAAATAAAGCACCAAGATACTTAGAAATAGTCCCGATGGGGAAGCTCCGATGTGGCTCCAAGGTACTCTCGGATACTACGGTACGCGGATCTCCAAATCTGGGCATGCAAACCCAGGGTCGTCAGAAAGCGACCTAGTGAGTGGTAAAATGAAGGAGGCAGTAATATATATATATATATATATATATATATATATATATATATATATATATATAGTAATACAAGCACGATACTAATATATACTACATGATGTGGTACAAGTGATATTATATCATAAGCATATATGAAGCAGTAGAAATATATAAACATGTAAGCGGTAGAAATATACAGACATGTTATCTTTTACTATCATCACTACCTAACGGTTATCATCAGGTCATGTTTCTAATTGTATCCAAATTATATAATATATAATGTTATCTAGTGGTGACGAGTGTTCATGCTAGTGGTGATGTGATAGTAATGAACATGCAGGTGGGTATATGCCATATGAACATGCTACTGTATTGTGTATAGATAGCATATAAGCAATGCAAAGCAGAGTGTATGTGATGCAAGGTGTACATGTGCATGAGTAGTATGCCACCATAGGTATCAGGTAGTGTAGCAAAGTCTACAGGTAACATGATAGCGGATACAATAGTAACAAGTAAGCAAGAACAGTAACAAGGTAGTATACATGTATCAGGCAAGTCATGTCAAAGTCATGTACAACATAGCATACATGTATTAGGCCAGTCATGTGATTGATACAATAGTAGAAATCAGTACCACCTGGTATTTTAATCAGTCTCTTCCAGTGTCCCATACCACTGGCAGTTCATACTGGAGCCCGCACTCCAGTCGAACCCATCCGGACATGGCCTACGGGTACCATTATCCAAACGAGAGAGTGATCAAATAACAAGTGTTCCCGACGTTACTATTGTGTATACTGTTTTATTATGTTACTTGGAAACCCATGGTCGAGGAGTTCTTATCGGGTGGATGTATCCCGTGCATACCCGGGATCACGGCCTTAAACAAGCCCCTGGCTGCCAGGACCAGGGCCCTCCGCTAAGAGGGGAGCATGAATCAAGTAACAAGAGCTCATGGAGCAATTGGTAGGCAGCCCTCCTACCGTCCCCTGCAGTGGGAAAACAATATGGATCCAGTACATCACCCGATAAGATCTAGTCAACCGTCACGTCTCCCCCATACCCAAGTTATCATTATGATCTGATATGTCAAGTATACGATGTAACAAGAACAGATACAGTACATGATACGGGTAACATGATAACTGGACCAGAGTTCTGTTAATAGCATAGAACAATATAACGAGAAACGGGAATAATATAACATGAACAATATAATGGGAAACATGAACAATAGATGTGGAAGTCCACATATAGCATATCAACAGCTCTCATGTCCAGTATCGGAATATCCATATCATTGTAACAGGAATCAATCATATAACATGAATACGGGAACATGGAATAATAATACATGTAATAAGCACGGTGATCCATATGACAAGAAGATAGAAACAACACAGACATGTGTAACTGTAATATGTAAGCATGACATATATGTGTATGATGATCATGCTAATATGAAATGCAGTAGCCCGTGCAGTGATATGCCGTGAATCCATGTAACGAGGATAACAATACATTACATAACGGTATTTCGTAAAGTGGTACCGCTACGTATCGGTGTGCCTACGAAATAACAGGTGTGCCGTGTTATAGTATCTGTGTAACATGCACCGGTAATAACTGTAGTCGGTGTCTACTATCCTGTCCAGTGAACTACAGTATCCGTGTAGCCATAAGCCTGCGTAGCACTAATATATGTAGGAACAGTAGTCGATAGTGTCTTATAGTAACGGTATCTAGCATGCATGTCTAGTACCAGTGAAATGTCATAGTGTATCTGTGGATCAGTATGCATGTAACGTGACTGTGATACAAGCCATGTCATAATGGTGTACACGAATATGGTGACATGGTGGCCCAGGTGTCAGTGGCTGTGAAGGTATGATGACTGTGTCCCGGTTGTCTCTGCCAGTATGTATTGGTAATCTAAGTGCCTCCTTATCTTTCTTCTAAATCAGGAAAGACCTAACCATGTGTTAGGTTATTCCTATTACCATGCATGTCCAATTATTATCAATTAATTATTAATAGGTATCAGTATTTATCCATAATCAAGATCTACCAATTCATTGCACTAAACATGATAAAAGGTAATTTATAAATAAAAACACTCACAAACTGGCTATTGACCTGTAGCTCTCGTTCCCACGATCGCAACGGATCCAGAATCGCCCGAATCGGAGTCCGGATGCTCTAGATATCGCCCGAATACTAAAATAATATAAAAGGGTTAATTATGTAATATCTAAAAAGATCCAGGGGCTATTTGTAAATTTACAGGGGCCTAAAAGTAATTAATTATTTTACAGGGGTTAAATGTAATTTTACCTTTAACGGGTCGGGTCCGGGTGTAAACGGGTCGGGTTTCGGTTGAAGCCCCGATCCTAAAGATACGGAGACGTTACAGATTTACAGAGAATGGGATATCCAGAGAATAGGAGAGTTTATGTTAGTTCGTTATTGTATTTTTCTTTGTTTTCTTGTATTCTCTCTTTATTCATTGTTTTAGATCAGTCATTAGAGAGAGAGAGAGAGTGAAGCTTGTATCTTGAAGGTGACAATCAAATACAAGTGAAGTTCTTTCTTTATCACATTTCTCCTTGTGTATTTACTATATGTTTACTCTCCCTTTATCTTCTCTTTTGTTTTCATTTATTATGTCTAGCAACTTCTTTATAATATGACCAACTAATTATTAACCCACTAATTTCTAATAACTTGCTTGAATAACTCAAATGAATCAATAAGTGTCAAACTAAGCCTTGTGCAAATAAGAGCTATGATATCTTACGATGAGGGTTTTAACTCTAACTTTCTAACAAGTAGACTCACTTTCATACTTCATGATTAACTCATAAGTTTTTGATGATTTATAGAAGTTGTTAACTCTACTTGTTTTTATAAGTTAGTGGAACTCTCATGCATCCTTACCGATACCAATAGTGCATTTATTTCTTTCTCCATGCTCGCTTTCAATTTGATCTTGATGGAAAAATGTTCAAGTTTTGCCAGGGGAAGTAAGGTGATGGGAGGAACTTTTATTCGATTTACCACGTGAAAAGTTCTTGCATACAAGGTTTCTGATTGTCTATGATCCATTATGAGGTCATATCTTCAAGAAGTTGGATGTTAGTGCAAGCAATTAGTAGAAGTTTAACCATGCATTTTTTCATCTCTAAAATACAAAAACACTTTTCCATCAAACAAAATATTTCAAACCATTTCAATAATCTTCTTGTTTTTCTTTCAATTCATTCTTTGAACGAAGAAAACTTTGAAACGAATAGACAAATCACATTTCACGCTTCTATCGCCTCCCCTTCTCGTCGATACGACCCGTATAACCACTTTGCTATTACGGTAGAATCGCTAAAGCTACCACATCGACCATCTCTCTTTTACTTATTTTTGGTGCATGCTTTTTAGTAATCAAATTTTGGCGCCATTGCCGGGAAGGTGTAACGGTTTTTCTTATTCTTACTAAAGAGTTTTCTTTGTTTTTTTTTGCAGGAGGAGGAATCAAGGGACAAATATCTACAGTGGACCTACACTTTGCTTGGAAAAGAAGAACACTTTTACCACCGCGCATGCGTTACCTTTTTGATTAAAGTACTCACTAAAATTTTCTACAGGGTTGCTGAAATTGCGCAAATTGCTTTCTGCAAATATGAATTTCTTGTATGCCTCACCCATGCACTGTTAATAACTCAACATAAATTCATTTGTTGCTAAATTAAAAACTATAATAGACTTTTGCATTTAGAGCACATGTCTATTTCAGATCATTTCAATTTCTGTTGAAGAGTACTAGAGAAAGGTACGTGTGCATCTCATCTAGAATAGGACTAACATTTTAGAGTAATTTATCGCTTTGAGTGTTATCTTGTTGTGAATATATTGTACACTTGCACAAATTGACATTAAGTACAAATCTCAATAAGAAAGATAAGGTGGGAAAGTCATTACCCTTTCTTAGCTCAAAAATATCTCCCAGTGCACTCATAATCTCAAACCTAACAACAATTTGATAGACGTTGGCCCTAAAGACATCTCGGATTCACTAAGAGATTAACCGAGGGTGAAAATTGTAAGAATCATGCTCCTGCAAAATTGATGTCTAAGGAAAGAGGATTAAGAGGTTAAGTCTCGAAGACTCTGTGATTTGGCATAATTAAGGCTCGAGGCTCACGCCCGGATACCTCCCATCGAGTTTTGCCTCTACCTGGCTAATTAGTTGGTAGGCTCATTCTAATAATAACCTCCACTGGAGAGTCGACCAGTTAGAAGTCATCTAGGTCCAAGTACCTTAAACTAGGCTTGGTGGTATTTCTCTTTCTTTTGTTTGTTTTTTATTCTTTTCGATTATTTTGTTGTTTATACATTTGTTGTGGTGTGCTGCATGCAAGAGTGGTTGAGAGATCCAATTACTTTCAGATTGACCCGAAACACTTCTCTTCCACTGCATCTCAAACTAGTGATGGCATCACTACAGGATAAATTTTACCCAATCAGAACTTCAATCACATCTTATATAAAGCTTTCTGAAGAGAATTGTAATAATTTTGAGTTGAAACCGCAATTCATCAACACTCTTCTAAAATTTCACGGTTTAGAATTAGAGGACGCATACTTCTTTGTTAGGAAATCTGAAAAAGTATGCCTCATGATGCGTATTCCACAGCTTGGAGATGATGCCGTTAGGTTACGTTTTATTCCCTTTTTCCTAAAAGATCTAGCTAAAAAATAGTTGTATAACTTGTTGTAGACTCAGTCACAATGTGGGACGATTTCGTCAAGGCTTTCTTGAAGAATTTACCCAATCCACAAGATTGCCCTCATCAGAAAGAATATCATGCAGTTTAGGTAAGACTAGAGTGAACCATTCTGGAGATACTTTGAGCAATTCAAAGATCTCCTGACCTAGTACCCTCATCATGGTGTAGAGAAATAACGACAGTGCCAGATTCTCTATAATGGCTTGGATTATCAAATAAAAATCTTGTTAGAAACCATGTGTCAGGGGAGATTCTTGTAAAAGAATGAAAAATCAGAGTTGGAGCCTATTTGAAGATTTAGCTGAGAAAACCCTTCAATGAGAGTCAACCTCTGAGAAGCCAAAGAATTCACAATCTATACCTTCTAAAGGAGGGCTCCTATACTTAGAATCATCCATAGCTGCCAAAAGATAAGATTGTCACTTTGATGAAAAGAATAGAAGCTTTAGAAACAGAAGAGTCAGCCAAGGTCAACCGAATTAACCCACCACAGATCCACAATCTGGGTTATCCATATTGTCAGGCACCAAACTAAGTTTTCGAAGAGTGTCCAGTTTTTCAAGCTCATCAAGTACCGTCGGAACATATGAATGCGGCGTACTCACGTCCGTAAAATAATCCTTACTCATAGACTTACAATCCCAGTTGGAGAAATCACCCAAATTTTTCTCGGGGCCCGAATAATTCTCCCAGGCCCAATTTCCCAACAATATTCACCATCCCAATCATTAAGCAAAATTTCCCTGTCAAGCTTCATCTTCTTCTCAAAATTCACCAATAGAGAAAAAACTCAGCGAATTGAAAAAGAGTATAGAGGCATTCATGAAGTCCCAAACTGCCTTCATGCAAAATCAAGGACAGATGTTGAACAATCATACACAGGTCATATCTAGATTAGAAGTTCAGATGAGTCAATTAGCAAGTTCTCTAAGTGAAAAACCTGAGGGTACTTTATCTAGTCAACCGCTAGTCAACTCTAAGAATTCCAATCAAGCTTATGAAGTTCAAGATTTTCAAATCAACCAATGTAATGCTGTTCATACACTTAGGTTAGGAAAGAAGGTGGACAATCAGGTCTCTAAGCAAAAAGTCCAATCCAAATTAATCCTGCTCTTACCTCCACATCTGCTAGCTCATCTTAATCTGCTCCATAAATATCTGACAAGGACACAGCTACTGATCAAGTTCACAAGCCTGTAGTACCATTTCCAAATAGGCTTAGGAACAACAATAAGAACATGCACATAGAAAAGATACTCGAGATGTTTAATCAGGTCAAATTGAATGTGCCTCTTCTTGACGCAATCCAACAAGTTCCAGCATATGCTAAATTCCTTAAGGATATGTTTATTAAAAAGAGAAAGATGAATGCGCCGAAGAAAGTGTTCTTAGCAACCAACATAAGCGAACTTCTGTCTGGACCTATTCCGATGAAGTACAAAGATCCCAAATGTCCTACAATTTCTTACACTATAGGACAAACAAAAATTAGCCGAGCACTTCTTAACCTGGGAGCAAGTATCAACTTGCTACCATTCTCGTACACTAGCAAGTTGGACTGGGCGAGCTGCGTCCAACTCGAGTAACCATTCAGTTATCTGATCGATCTGTGAAAGTCCCTAAAGGAAAAAATCACAGATGTTCTTATTCGGGTCGGGGATTTCATCTACCGATTGACTTCATCATGCTTGAGACCTAACCTGTGTCAAACCCAAGGTCTTAAACTCTTATCATCTTAGGGCATCCGTTCCTTGCCACAGTCAAGCCATAATCAACTGTAGGAACAGGTCTATGAGATTCACTTTCGAGGACATGACCAAGGAGGTCAATGTTTTTAACCTAAGAAAACAACTCAGGGATATGAACGATCAGACATTTGAGGTCAACTTCATTAAAAATTTGACAAGTGAGCATGAGGAGAGCATGGAGATAGACACGGAGAGCGAGTTTGATTTAGAGTCTGAGGATTTCAATTTAGATCAAATCATCGACTCAGAAGTGGATTGGGCATCAAGCCCAAGCGTACCTAATTCCAAGACCGAAATTCTAATTCTCCCTTCCTCAAAAGACACCTTGTGGACCTAATTCAACATGAATATCTGAACGAGTTCATCTTTGACCTAGAAGAGGAAGTGAGGTCGGGGAGGCCCTGGCTGAGACCGTCGACTAAAGCGCTCACTCCTCAACACCATTCGGAACGAGAAGACCCCTGATATGCAATGGAGTTCTTCTCACTTGAAATGATACTACATGTTAAAACCATGTAATATCCAATAAAATTATGCAGATTATTTTACTTTGATGATCATTGTTTTCTTCAGGTACGACAGGCTGAGTCAATAATGTATTCGGGTCCTACCCCAACAGCTACAAGGAAACAATAGCCCCCGTGGCTATCCCTCGGGGACCCCCTGAAAGACAGGGACCGTCCGCAATGACTGCTCGGAGTTAGCCTAGACAGATTTTCACCTTGACAGCCACTCGTGTGAGTTACAACTTATACGAGTCCTATCTAGGCAGCTACAAGGGAACAACAACTAATCGATGCAAAACCTGCACAGAAAAATATAAAATTTAGAAATGGTATTAGGGTTCCTCAATACTATCGCTAGTGGCTATGAGGGTCGTGATCCACAAGGATGGACTGCGATGAAAACGTTAAGTATTCTTTTTAAATTACTATAAACCGTTTAAAACATGTCCTTTTAGCTTTTGAGAAAGAAAAGAAAAGAGAAGAGTTAAGTTAGAGTAGAAAGTAGAAGAAAAAGATGGTGTTGGTGTTTTCAAAAGAAGAACTAAGTTAGGAAAGAAAGAATTAAAAGAATTAATCAAGTGTTGGTTATAAAATTATTTCTAAACTAAGAAATAAAAAGAAATAAAGTAAGAAAAGTTACTTTACTCTTTTAACTGATTACTTACCTTAATATTCAGTGAAGATTTACTTTGTGTTCGGAGGAGATCAGCGTATAATCAATAAGATCAGATCCAGTCCTCATTCACATTACATCATCAAGACTTTTGTGAGAAGCATGAAATGATACAGATTTTTAAAAAGAAGAATCCATCGTCATGAGCTATCGGTGGCACTCGCAAAAGATAAGGCGATTTCGATGGTATAAGACTCCACTGGATTGTAAAAACCAAAAGAAACAAGAAGAAGAATAAAACAAAAAGTGAACTTTCGATTAAACTGAAAAATGATGAAAGAAAGGAAAAAGATTACATCAGTGCCACTTTCAATACAACTATGCCTCTCTTTCTCTCATGAATCTCTTCTAATCTAAGTTTAAAAATAAACAGAAAATTACATAAAAATAAAAAGTAAAACCTAAGTTAAACTAGAACGAAAAACACAATTCTAACTCTTACAAGAGTGGTGCCCATTAGCCTCTGAATTTTGCAGTATTTATAGGCGAAATGAACTGGGGAGAGGAGTACGAAGATAGGGGGAGCAAATGCTCCACTAACTGATCTAACAGAGTCGCGCAAACACGGCTTTGTCGTGTTTACGCAGCTAAGATCTGGTCGTTGGGCTAGATCTAGAGGTGTGTGATCTTTTGATCTTTGATACACTCTGATTTTCAAATAGGTTTGTCTGTTTCAGTTTTGAATTTAGCAATATCTTTGATCGAGCCAAACCTGCACACAAAAAAACTAAAAGTTTAGTAACAGTGCTAGGTCCTCAATCCTACCGTGTAGCCTAAGACTAACGGGTCGTGATCCATAAGGAGGGACAACGATGGAAGCTTTTAGTTAGTTTCTTCTTTTAGTTTACAAAACATGTTAAAAGTTCTCATCTCAGTTTTGAAAGAAAATAAAAATAGTTAAAACTAAGTTAAGTTAAAGGAAAATTCAAGAAAAAGAAGAAGATAATTTTGTTGATAAGAAGAAAAGAGAAGATGAAGTTAACGAAAAAGAAATGAAAAGATGAAAAATAGTTAAAGAAATGTTGGTTTTAGAAGTGCGATTCCAAACTAATGAAATGGAAAAGAAACCAAATAAAAGATTACTTACCTCTGTTATTGAATCGTAGTGAAGACTTACTTCAGAGTGAAGTAAAATGAAGTAATAAAAAGAATACATGAAAGCAAAGTTGCGGCTAGATCGAGCACAATAAAGACTATTGAAAATTATATTGGTTGTCACTTCAATACAATTCTCTCTTGAAGAAGGAACATATTGTGTCACTCTACATATAACTCTTTCTCTCTCTTATGTAATTCTCTCTAACCTAATTTATAAATAAATTAAAAATTACATTTTAAAAAGAAAGAAAAACTAAATTAAACTAAAATAGAACTAGCCTAGAATCTCTGTCTGCAAAAGTGGTCCTGTTCTTCATCAAAATATGCAGTATTTATAGACAGATATGGAAAGGGGAGAGCGTATGAAGATAGGGAGAGCAAACGTTCCCCCTGATCTCACTACATGGCCGCAGAAACGCGGCTTTTGCTGCGTTTCCGCGGCAATGATCTTGCCCTAGGGCTAGATCCAAGGGGCTTGCGTCCGTAGTTCCCGTTCTCCTTTATCTCCTGTTGTTTTTTCAATTTGGAACAAGGATCTGATGTTATCTTCTTGACTCTTCAGTCAACTAACTTGATCTTCAATGATTTGGTTTAACTGACTCTGATCTTAATTTATCCTTCTAATACGTTCTGATCTTCGATTATGATTTAAATCCCCTTAGAATTTGATTTAGTTGACCTAATCTTATCCCGCTCATTTGATCATATCTTGTATGATTAAAAAGTTAAGACAAGTTATTTGTAAGATTTATTATACAATATATGTAGGAAGGTAATAACATTTATGTAATATATGTGCCTAAATACACCCACATACCTATCTTTTGCTCGTTCTCGAGCAAAACAGTAGAGCTATCCTAACTCATTTTTGTAGGAACCACGGTTGCACATAACACATTCAACAAGCCGTTAAACCTCTAGGTTATCCCTAGAGGATGAGTTTTGTCTCGTGAGGGTTTTCAGTAGATTACACTCACAAAATTCATAAAGAAAGTGTTAGTATTTTCGAAAACACATTTTAAAAAGAAAAATATTTGTAGTATTTTTTCAAGAATTAAGCAATCAATAAGTTATAAGAATACTAAACTATTCATTCTTAAACTTAATCTCTATTCAAAAACTTGTTATCATTCAAGATTAAGAGTCAAAATGTATTTCTCATCTAATCATTATTTTACCCTAAGTCGTATGCACTTTTATGAACGTGAAATTTTGACTAGGGGTTCTTTAACTCTAACTCTTATGCCTTATTTTTTAACTTTTTGGTGGTATTATTTCTTAATTCTATTAGGCTTTCTACTCTGTTCATGTAACGAGCCTTAGATTAATGACTACCAAACAGGATAGTCTTAGGGCACCGGGTGAGAAAATACCCCGAGGACTTAAGGACTTGAGCAAACAAGGTCACAAAACTAAATGTTTTTATTTATAAGATGGACTGTTTTTAGGCGTGAATACTTATACTTTATGAGGCACAAATACCCAGCTTAATTAGAGGATTTTGATATATATACACACACATACACACACAATATATACACACACATACATATACATATATATATACATAAATATATTTAAGGCATAATAATCTTTGTTTTTGAACCCTAAGTGTGTAAGTGTATAAATTTCATCAAGGTAAAAATCAAGACTAAATTACTTTTTTAATTTTTCTTCCTAACCGTCGAATTCAAACAAATAATCTTATTTTAACCAAGTATAAGAAATTCTAATTATGATTCTCCTATTCCTTAAAATTAACTTAATTTCTTACAAAAAATAAGCCCAAATATTATTTCTCTTTTCAAAAAGTTTTTAAAAGAAAAGAAAATATTTTTTCTTCTTTTTTACATATACAAATAAAAAGAAAAACCTATGTTAGAACCCTCCCCCACACCTATCTCATGTGTTGTCCTCAATGTAGAATGAATGCATAAATGCATGAAAAAAAAGAAAGGGAAGGAAAAATATTACTTCAAGGTGGCGGTTCCAGTGGTGGTCGGATTGGGCCAAGCGTTGTTACCCAATCTGTAACTGTCCCATTATTTATCACCATGTTTTTTTTATTTTGAAAATCACAAAAATTTTCGACAGCATCTCCTCTGTTTAATAATTGTTGTCCAAATAATATGTACCCAATTTGGCTCTCATGACACAACAATCATTCCCACGCGCGCGCGCGCACACACACACACATATCCACAAAAGTAATGTCTTCATACTCATAAGTACTCAACTTTAACATTATGAACCCAAATTCAAAAACTTATTTCAAAGAACATCTAAACAAAACTCCAACAAGATATATGACAGCCAACAAATCTATTCCAACACCTACACAAGGTCCAACAGATTATATTACACAACACGCACTAAGTCTATTCCAAATGGCATTATTGCATACTTCCTTCTCATATCAAAAGAACACCAAACTTTATAGATTATATTACATAACAAGCAACAAGTCTATTCCAAATGGAATTATTATATATTTCCTTCTCATACCAAAAAAACACCAAACTTTATAAACATGATTTTTGGCTTAGATCTTCATATACTAAAACACAAAAGTGACAAGAACGCTTAATATGCGACGACTACATTCTATAAACATGTCAGGTCTAAGCATTTCATACAAAATGAGATTTCCAAAATAGATAGATGTATTGAAGGAGACAATTATAGAAAGATTTTTGATTTCAATAAGCAAAACTCCTAGAACCACAAAACAGTCCTACGGCGGTCCTTTGCCATTGTTAAGTCCTGAAAATATTACAAATGAGTGGTGTGAGCTTAACAACTCTATGAAAAACCATTTATATTATTTTTTTAGCTGATACATTAATTAAGTTTAGAATTAGGCAATTTATAAGGTTACTTCTGTAATTGATTCTCATTAGCTTATGCTAAACTGGAATAACTCAATATTTCATCAAGCTTTCTTGTACTCTTATATTGAAAAGCACAGCCACACACATCATTTATAACTATAGCTAAAGTCTAAGTATCTACACCACCATATCACAAGTTTTATTCATTAAGATTTATTTTGACTAACAATGTTTTACCATTACACCTAATCACAATGGATGCATGAACACCAACTTTCCCCTACCGGATCCCGCCGGCCCTCCTCTTCATTATTTAACTTATTTTAGTTTACTACACCGTCTTCCTCCTCCTACCGACTCCCGCCGACCCCTTCCTTCATGCACAAAATTTTACAATACAATACGCCAACTTCTCTCTCCTCCTGGTTCCCGCCGGTCCCTTTTTTCATGCACAAAATTTTACAATACAATACACCGACTTCTCTCTCTTATCAGCTCCCGCTGGCCCCTTCATTCATGCACAAAATTTTACAATATAATACACTGACTTCTCTCTCCTACTGGCTCCCGCCGGCCCCTTCCTTCATGCATAAAAATAATAATAATAATATGAGTGCATAAACTCAATGATCTTGCCACACAAGCAAGACATTCATATTCAATCATGTCATGTAATTCATCATCCACAATTACTTGAGTTCCACTTACATAAATGTGGGTATTATCCACATTTCTATAACAATGATTCTCAATACAAGTGTAAATTCGTGAATTTGCTCAATTTGGGTCGATTTCAATTCGTATTAGAATTTATTATAACCTATTTCATTATAGTTACCTTGTGAATACTCAAATTTTCATTAAGAAGGAAATCATCCTCACACAACTAACAATCCAACCATTACATGATAATAATATCTCATAAGCATAATACCTAAAATCATGATAACATATGGTTAATTGTCCAATAGAAGAAACATATTGTACAAATAATAGAGTTTCTTGTATGCTATTTGTACTTTGTAATTCACAGAACTCTTTCTTCATTAGGTTACATAAGAAAACAATAAGAATTTCCTAATATATTAAATCCAATTTTATTCTTGTATGAAGTTATTAGTTCTTACATCATGAGATCTATAATTTTGTTATTATCAGTTCAACACTTAATTAAACCCCAATTCTAATATATATATATATATATATATATATATATATATATAAAATAAAAAATAAAAAATCCATATCCTCTCACAGTATTTATTTACTTAGCCATAACTCCCTATTTTCCACATCAATCTATCATTAACTTGATCTAATTAGATTCTAGTTCACTAACTTGGATCTCTGATGTTCTTCGGATGCTCAAGTAATTAGATTACACCTTGCACAAGGATTCCTAACACAAAATTTATAAGAATTTCTTTAGAATTAAACATTCAGTGTCGTAAGAAATTTTGAATTCCTAAAGGTTAAATCATCTCAATTAGGCTAATACCAGTATACACGCACTCATCGCCTTTCCCACACGCTTGGTCGTCAGTTCCCGAGCTGCTCGTACTCGCCTCCTCGCTGGCGCATACGCGACTCAAATTGTCGCCCGGTTCCCTCCCACACAAGGCGCATGTGCGCGCATTGAGGACACGAGCACGCTTGTGCTCGTGCTATGCGGTGTCACCCGCGTTAACCTCTATCACGGATCTGGCGTCCGCCTCCTCTAGCAGCCGCTGGATGCTTGAATCAGAGAGAAGGGAGGAAAGAGTGAGAGCTGGGGAGTGGAAAAAGGTAGAGAGGGTTCAACTGATTTTTCCAAAGAACTAAAGAGGATTTCTCTCCCTTTATTAGCATGCCCTAGATCCTATCTAGATGACAACTCACCTATACAATTTCCTATGTATCCCCTCGTCTCCCCAGGTGGCTCTCCAAGTCCCAAGCCCTTTGACTCTTCCACGAAAAGTTTCTCAGATCAGAAAGTCATTAAACAAGGTTAATGGCAGTGATTAGTTCTATTGATATTACTTATTATTATATAGATTCACTTACCTATAACACCCATAAATATATCTATATACTTTTATATTCAACCTATACACACATATACATAATATTTACTTATACATAAATTAATTTACCATTTTAATTAATCATATGATAAGTGCTTAATTATGGGAATGTATCCATAATGTAAATAATTACCATATAAATTAGTATTAACGTCTCCGGGTGTTATACAATCAAAATAATGTGGATTATTAAGAAACCCATATTTGATGACCTCTTTTTTATTTATTGTTATACTCCCCAATATGAATAGGATCATGCAAGATCCTAACAAGAAATTTATCTCGTTTATATGACCAATTTTTGAATATCATCACTGAGTCATAATTGTCTATACCTTGGTCCAATAATAGAATATGATTCAGTGTTGTGGTTAACTTTAGCTTAAGAATGAAAGGAATGGAAACCAATGCTGACTCATAGAATTGACTAAAATCAAGTTGGGTTCAAGAGTCGGATTCGGTTCAAGAGTTTGGTCCAAATCAAATAATTAAAATTCACATTCATTTTTCGATAATGAAATATGACTATCCAAAATAGGTGATTCATGTTCAAAATTTATAGATACGGGAATCAGTGTTGGGTCGGGAATTGGGTTCAAATCAGATAAGAATACCGGAGTCAACATAGATTTGAAAAGTGAAATTGAATCACAAATTTGAGGATCAGTGTCACATTCACAATCAAGTTTAATTTCATTGAAATAAAAACTTACCAATTTGTCAATAGGTTGATATTGGTCAAGTTCAAAGTCTGTGGTGAAAATTGAATCATGGTCAAAGTCTTCAAGATATCATAATTCTTGATTTTCATCAATATGGCTAGAAGTGCCAGGAATGGTCAAAGATTGGGTAGGGAGAGTTTTCTCTTTCTTATCATTTGTGTTGACCCAACGTCTTAATTGTGCTTCTAACATATTGGTGGACAGTTCAAAGAATTTTGTCTTTGGATCAAGTATTCCATACTCTTTTCTAAATCAATAGGTTCTTCTTGTTGTGGTAGAACTTGAAAAATGGAGTAAGGAAGTGAGAATTTTTTGTGAGTATTGAGTCGTAGAGATTTGGAATTGTCGAGTGAACTCAAGAAAGGCTTTGAAACTCTTTTCTAAATAAGATTTCTCTTCTATAGGTTGATCTTGATATTGAGTATATAAAGCTGAATAATAGTCAGGCTGTTGATAGTATGACCCAGGAGAGTTGTATCCCCACTAACTCGATGAAAAGTGATGATGATCATCCCGATCTTTTTCATAATACTGGGGTTGGGCATATACTGATTCAGATAAGACCAATCCGGCATACTTGGTTGGTTAAAGTTATAAAATGTCGGGTTGATAATATCCGAATCAAAAGAGGTCAATATGAAGTATGGATCACTATATACATTGGAATAATTATAATTGTAATCCATATCATAAAAAATGTCAAAAATAAAAACAAACAAATAAACAAACAAAAAAAAGAAAAATCTAGGTAAGTTAGGGTAGACCTTAGACCTAGACGACTCCTAATTGGTTAGACTTTCACGGGGGGTTATATTGCAGAATCTTACCACAAGTTAATTGGCTAGATAGGGGTAAGACCAGTGGAAGGTATCCGTGCCTAGGCAATGGGCCTAATTATGTCAAACTAGTGTTCTTCAAGATTTCGCCTCTCAATCCTTAACCTTTGACATTGATTTGGCAAGAGTTAAATTCTAATCAACTTTCCCCTTAAGTCAATCTCCTATTGAGTCCGAGATGTCCCTAGGGCTAATGTCTACTCAATTTTAAGTTAGACTAAGTTAGCGAGTGAGGAGATGATTTTTTGGGCAAAGGAAAGGTAATGATTATCCCACCTTTTCTTGTTTATAGAACAAGACCTTAGATCATTTTAGTGCACGTGTACAAGTATATAGTAGAAGCAACAGTTAAGCAATATAAATCATTCAGAATATGTTTCCTAAACTATATGCAATGCACACATACCTTTGCACCTTAACCCCCACAACCTGACTAGGCAAGTTGATCCTCGTAACTTGACCGGGCAGGCCGATCCCCGTAATACTCTGCGGAGAGTAACATGGAGACTCTGACCATAATAGCTGGGATCATATTTTTATATTATGATATTTACTACTTGTTGTGATTTGTATAACATATCATGTATGTTAATTTTTAGATTAGTGGTTCCCTTTATACATGTGGACAACATGGCTAATGAGACTAACCTTAGATCATAATGATAACCCTCATTTTGTTAAAAGTACTAAGTGGGAGAGGAATTTGTTTTAGTCCCATGGTCTCCATCATCGATTCATAGGTGATGTAATTGAGTTGTATGTTGGACTTGGTGCCTTCTTCTATATCAGACAGAGTCAATTTCGGAGTCGCTAATATGATCTTTCTCAAGGGATAGTTTTAGATGACTGGTAGTATGATGCTTTCTCTCCATCTGAGGGGTGCTATACAGAGTAACTGATCTGAAATAAGTGATGGTGTACACTTAGCTATAAACAACTGTATTGTAACACCTTAATCATTTAAAATCCTAATTTAATATCCTAATATTTGATTAACGTGATTAGACAGAATTATTTAAGACGATGATTGAACATGTTTTGTGTAAAATAGAATTTTTATTTATTTAATTTTAATTATGGGGAAAATTTGAAGTGAAATAAAATTGAATAATTACAAATATAGGTGTATGAATATTTTGGCATGTATATATGTTTGTGTATAAATATATACATTACATGGATATCTTGGTATATTGTGTAAATACAAGATAATACAATCAAATATAAAAGAAATACCATTATATTTTATTCTTGAGTATTTAATAGTAAGGGTAGGTATGCATGGCATGGGTAGATGGAGGGTTAGGATTAACCTTGAAGTGTGTGTGTGTGGGTGCGTGTAGGTGGCAAGATGAGGGAAGAGAGAGGTTATGAATATGTGTAATACATGATTATAAGAGGGGTTTGTGTAAAGAGAGAGACAACTAATCCCTCATTCATCTCTTTTCATCCCCCATCTTCAACCTGAGAACCTATAAAAATAACCTCAAATCTAACCTCTCTAGATCTCTTTCCAATCTTCAATTTGTCTCTCAATCTTACCTTCTCATCCTCTCCTCTCTCCCCCTTCTCCCCCTCTCCTCTCTTCTCTGGAGCTGGGCGCGTCGCGGCCACGCACAGGTGGCCGGCGACAGCCAAGGCGAGAGCAAGAGCAGTAGCAGGGAAGGATAAGGAGGTAAGGAAGATTCCATCTTAATCTAAACCTATTTTAATTTTCTCAATTTTAGAAAATTCTTATAATCATATTATGATCTACCTCCTATAATTAATTTATATTGCTTTGAAACTCTTGTAATCAAATATCAGTTGTGAGGTGGGTTTCTCTTGATCTATATTCTTTAATAGTTCTTACTATTTCTGAACTAAATGATGGTTACAAAAAAATGGTAGATCTTTTATTTTTATAAGATTAAAAAGTGGATGGTGGGTTAAAATGATGATGGATCAAGTTTGTAAGTAGAATTTTAAACATTCAAGTCCATTATTTAATTATAATTCTGAAATAGGTGGAGAAGTTAAAGAACAAGTTGTAAATTTTATAAATTTTAACACTCTTGATATGGGGCGTAAATCTATCAAACACTGAAATCTATAAAGATTAATTTAATTTATCAGTATATTAAGAACTATAGGTATCATATAATATACCTTGGAAAGATAATCGAGTCTACTTTCCAACGGCTCTTACTGTGTTTCCATTAGATATCTATGCTTTGCGTTATTATAGAAATATGACATGTTAGTTGAAACTGCTGTGCTGCAGAACCCATTAATGACTGAAAAGTTTCTGAATATTTGGAACAGTTTAGTTGAATTAAACCTATCATATAAGATATCACTGGAAAGGTAATGAAGTTTAGTTTCTAATAGAACTTTCTGTGTTTCATTTAAATATATAGAATAAAAGTTATTATAAAAACATCGTCAGTCGTCCGAAAAGACAGAGTTATAAAATGTATTCAAACAATAATCTCCTGACTAAATATCATTGCTAATCAAACTTCCTATAGTACATGATATATCACTTAAAAGATATAAAAAGCCATAAAAATCTATTTTTGTAGTGGTTCTTATCATGTCCCATTTGAGTAGGTGAGGAATTTCGCCAGAATTGAATAGCGTAATCCATTAATCTAGAAATTTTGAAGTAGGATGCAAAACTTAAACTAGTAATATTATTATAAATTATTTTTGTTGGGAAACTACCATGTGTGGGTTATGATCATATAACCTATGGCCAAAAAGATACTAAGAAGATTTAGTTATTAACAGTTTAAGAAAACTTACATCAAGTATAATACATTACAATTGGGATCAAGATACTTGTAATAATGTGAATTGTGTATCTAGTAGTTCGGTTAATTACTTATACTGGTAATTGTGATAAATGGGGTTATTTACCAAAATGCTTAATTGTTGCATACATTGCTCTTGATTAAGAGATTCATGAGGATCTCTAATTGAATTCTAGAACCATTGAAAGGATCTAAGTGTTGGATGAGGAGTGACACTAAATTATAATTAAATTTGCAAACTAAGGTAATTCAAATAGTTTCCAACCAAATCGAGAAATTTGGATATAGGATTTTAGAATATTAAAATAATAAAATATTTAATAGCCTTTCATCATACTTTATATCGCTCAGAACTTTCTACCAAATTATCATCTATATATACAGAAGATGGACTTGGAATATTCCATGACATATCAGACTTATGTCCTTTGTGTGGCATAGCCTGCATTGACTCCTTACTTATTTTGGGTGACAATCTGGATGATCCTAACGAGTGCCATAAAATAGACATGAAAAAGGTTAAGTCAAAAATTTAAATTCCTCAAATATAGGAAGCTTGGCCTATATATATCCAACATTTTTTCAATATTCCTTTAAAGGATTGAAGCTCATGGTCGATGTCTATTCATTATTTTCTTGAGAACTCCTTCAAAAGTTCTGTCTAGATGCTCAATAGTTTGTCCTTAGAGACTTCATTACTAGACCACTTTTTCTCCATCTTGATTTTGAACAGCAGTTATAGTAAATAAAAATAAGAAAAGAAAATTCTAGTCCTATTGAAGTGATATTAGTATAACATTTTTCCCTTCAGTCCTTGAGCCTTGTCATATTAAATTTATAACAGTTTTGTATTCTCTACTTTGGGTAGTAGTAATTGTCCGGTGACTGATTATATTCCCATGAATAGTGCACGTATCCATCTACTTGCATTTGATATTATGTATCACGTCTATCAATAAAGGTGCTTCCCTCCTTGGGTCTAGGGTGCCTATTTCAAATCTTATTACCTATTTCCCTCATGTGGCTTTTCCGTGGCAAGGAGAACACTTGAAGGTTTCCTTTTGGAGGCATGAAATTAAGTTTACTTAAGTGCATATACATTCAGCATATGATGGATACTGTAAAGTGAGTCCCATGAACTACTTCTAATATGTAAGGTACCAATGCTTGTATGACAATTGAATGGTATATGGAACCATAATGGATTAGAAAGAACTAGACTTCGATTGGAGGAGCCAGCTAATGAGTAGAATAATTGTGTAGTTAAATCATTGTTACAACCATAATATAACCAGCGAAGTTGATAACAATTCTATAAGCACGATAAATTATAAATTAATGCGTCATTAAATGAATGAGAAATGTAAGTGTATGTATGTTTGAATGTGTGCATATACTGGTTAGTTACACGAACTTAATTATATGTGACACATCAATCACATAATTGGTGATTGAAAAAAGTATATCATAATATAACTGACACTGTGTATGTTATCTTGATAGTTGATGTGTATGTGATGTGTGTTGTTAAACGAAGGAAGAGGCCAGCGGGAGCTGGTAAGTGTGAAGACGGGGTATGACATTGTATGTTGTTAAACGAAGGAAGGGCTAGCGGGAGCTGGTAGGTGTGAAGACGGCGTATGATATTGTATGTTGTTATATGAAGGAAGGGGCCAACGGGAGCCAGTGAATGCGAAGACGGGGTGTGAGATGGATCATATGTCATAAAGTAAAGATATGCTTATTCAAAATAAATAATGTTGTTTGCTTGTCTTTAATGTAGGACTGCGAAACTTTGCTTTATTATAAGAAATAATGAAATATTATATGATGCGTGAAAGTGTACAGGTTAATCCATGTAGTACTTGAAGTGTGATACATATATAATATATAAGTATATTTGATGATGTATATATATTACCTGGACTAACTTATTTTGATTAGTGTACCATCGTGTATAGGGTATGGAATATGTACCCGTGAGATGAATTCAATAATAAACTAAGTCACTAAAGTAAAGTATTTGATACACTCATAGACCCTGCAAATTACAGTGCAAAGATTTAAGTTATAGAGTCACTGACCGAAGGAGTCAGGTCATTTTGCAAACCAGAGAGATAGTTAGGTTGACTGTTTACCTTGATATAATTGTTTCTTTTCCTTAACTATATTCGCCTTGACATTTGAAGAAAAATATGCTTCATTTTATTCTGACATGTATATCATTCTCTTGATTTTTTTCTCTCCTCACTGAGTTGTTGAGCTCACCTCTTCATAGATTATTATGTTTCAGGTTATGTTAAGGTGAAAGCTCAATTCAAGGTTTCAAGTGCTTCATTAGAAATTTTGTTATATAGAGACGTTTAGGAGTTATAATTTTGTGTATTTGTAAAGCTTCATGTTGTATATGTTTACAATCTTATTGATGTTATTTATAGCATAAGTTAGATGACTATGATCTTGATGAGTTAGATTTATTAATAAATTGGTATTATGTTGTAAAAGCAGATAGGGATACCCTCGAGCCTATATATTATGATTGTTGAGTTATTATATATAAATAAGTAGGCGAAGTCAAACCAAAATTATTATTGAAGGTACACCTAGAGGGGGGTGAATAGGTGTACGGCTAATCTAATGAACTAAATGCGAAAATTAAAACTAAATTGCAACTACACTTAATGCAACCAACAGTGTAGCCGAATTTCCGTGAAGGGCTCTGGACTAACTCCTCTTGATTCCTCTGAATAAGAGTTGAGGCGCTATATGAAGCTCTCGTGTTAAGCACAAGTGAGACACACACAAACAAGCCAAGCATATAATATGAATAAGCAATATGAAATGATGCAATGACACAATATAAAGAGAGAGTTGAGTTAATGGATCAAGCGCAAACAACAAGATTGTTTCGAGGTTCGAGCACCCACTCTACGTCCCCGCCTTCACCCACAAGGATTTCTAATCCACTAACTTGTCCACACAGGACTCCTACACAGGGAACCTCCACTGAGAATTTGGGGCAAATACAATATGGAGTACACAACTCCTCAACCAAAACAACCTCTCACTAGAGGCAATACAAACACTACCTCACACAAGAGGGGTAGACCCTTAGCCAAACAACCACAATCCACCTCTTCACTAAGAGGGATACACAACCAAACTCCACCTCTTACTAGAGGGAGCCAAACACAATCTCCACCTCTCACTAGAGGGAGCCAATCACCACTCTACAATCAACCTCTACCCAAGAGGGATAACACAAGTAAGGAGGGTTTACAACTTGGTGGTATATCTCAACCACAAACAAATTTTCCCACAAATAAAAGATCCTATAGACAGGATAGAATGATATAGCTCAAGTGTGAAAATAAAGAGTTTGAAAATCAAAAACTCAAAGAAAACTATTGGGAAAAACAACTAGGATAAGATTAAAATGAAGATCAAAAACCAATCCCAAAGTTTCTCCTTTTTCTTGAATTTTTCAACCCTTTAAAACAAATATAGATGAATCCTTTTTGGCTCTAAAAACACTTTTGAAAACTTGTATAAAACACTTGTAGATAGGAGAATTTTTGCTCTTGAAAATCTTACACAAAATAGCCCTCAAATGGGGTATTTATAGCCCTTTAAAAACTAGCCGTTGGGGCAATTTTTCAGCCCAGACGGCTGTCGGTCGACCGGCCCGGTCGACCGCCAACGGTCAAAAATTCGACCGTTGGAGCCTTGGTCGGCCGGCTCGGTCGACCGCAGCTTGGAACAGAGAGCAGAGCTCTCTGCCGGTCGACCGACCCGTCGATCGGGGCTTTCCAGAGAGCAGAAGCTCTCTGGCAGTCGACCGACCCGGTCGACCGGCCCTCTAGCCAGAGCTGGCGTGCATGGCTGTGCACGTCGGTCGATCGACTCGGTCGACCAACTCCTAGATCGGTCGATCGGACCGGTCGACCGGCAGAAGCCAGAACAGGACTAAATAAGGGATTGAAAACTTGGTTTTTAATTACAAATTAAATCCCATAAAATCTTCTAAAAATCCTCAAAAATAAGTTAAGTATAATACATTGATATACAAACTTGTGTGAAAAATTTCAACACAAATTTTAAATTTTTGAACCATTTTTGTGACTTACAAAATTTGCCGAAAACCAAAAACTGTATTTTCTAAAACTTAGATTTTTTAAATGGAAATTCGTTTTGTTCAAAACTCATCCAAATACAAAAATATGTTATTTAAACAACTTGAAGCATGTTGTATATGGATATAATCCAATATACATGAAACATATATATATCCATGTTTTTGATATTAAATCCGAAAATATGTTTTGTTAAAACATAACTCCAAACACATGAATAGGCATATAAAATAAGTTTGTCTAAGATATGAAGCATACATGTATATAGAACAAATCTAATATACATTAAATCATGTAAACTTGTTTTGAATCTATCTATTCATGAAAACCAAGATCGGTTAAATCAAAATCGAAAACCAAAACATGAAACGTGTGTGTGCTGTGAACTTGAGCATACCACACTTATCTAATCTTTACACATGGATCTAAACACAAAACTAAACTATGTACCGAAGTCTTCAAGCCGACTCGATCCAAACCGTGATCCACCGAGCTTGACTCCAACGAGTGCTATATATGATCTTGATGCTCGGGCTCTTGAATCACCATGTGAAAGGCTTCAAAACTCCTTTGTTGAAGCTAATCACCTACTAATATCTTGGTTAAGGATCTGAAGCTAAATATCACAAGATTATTAGTAAACATAACTTCATGAGTTAATCATCATCAAAACTAGAGTGGAAGGCCTCTGGGCCAACAATTATTTGGAGAATAAGTAGGCTGTTGTGAGCTAAAATATTAAAATGAGTGCATGGTGATTGTTGAGTTTGATTTTCATATGTAGATTGAAATTAAGTAGGCTGATATTGGCTGAAATTATTGTGACTTGAACTTTATATTAGGACGGCTCAGTATTTACACAGGACGTGCTGCTAGAATTTTCAAGAATGTTGGAGATGATTATGACAATCTGTTGATTAATGCAGATATTTATATTAATTGAGATTTATGAGAAACTGAGACCGTTACATGTATCCTTACCATCTAGGTCACTGCAGTTGCTTATAGGACTAAAGTAATGTCCGCTATATAATTTCACTTGACATGGTTAAATGTCTAGTTGGTGAAATTATTATGATTTATCATCTCTAGGTAAATAATAATTAGAATGACCCTCCCAGCGAGGCATTCTAATCGAAAGTATACTAGGCTGCTGGCGAGTTCTTATATTTATTGGTCGAGAGTACCATAAATTTTTGAATTCAAAGAAATTATTTTACCCATTATAATTTATATTAATTATGTGATTATTAGGATTTAAAATAGGAGGTTCTTCATTCAACCCTCTATCTGTTATTTTCAAAGAGAATAAACTTACTAGCTCTAATTATATTGATTATAAGCATAATTTGGACATAATGTTGTCTGCCGAAGAGTACAAATTTGTGCTCGCTTAAATATGTCCTGAGCAACTGGTCGTGAGGCAACCAAAGGGGAAGACCAGGCTTACTAGAAGTGGAAGAAAGACGATGAGATGGCGTGATGTCGTATCTTGACTTCCATATCAAGTATGCTGCAACATCAGTATCATGATATGTCCACTACCTATGACATGGTGATGAGCCTAAAAGAAATGTTTGGAGATCAAAAGTGTGATACTAGGAAAGTTGCTATGAGGAAATTAATGAATACAAATATAGCTAAAGGGATACCAGTTCGGGATCATGTTCTGAAGATGATGAGTCATCTAAATGAACTGAAGATCTTGAGAGCTTAGATTGATGGGAAACCCCTGTTGATATTGTGCTCCAATCTTTGCCAAGTCTTTTACACAAATTTCGCTTGAATTACAATATGAATAAGCATTCGTATTCAATGGCGGAATTGATTAAGGAATTTCAGTCTGCTAAAGATCTCATTAAGCCAGTAACTCGTGCTTATATTGCTAAAAAAAATTTGATCCTAAGTCAAAAGGCAAGAAGAAACAGAAAAAAAAAGTTTAGAAATCGCAAGCATAAGTAGTAAAAAGCCCAAGGGCAAGTGTTTTCACTACAAACAATCAAGACACTAGAAGAAGTAATGTCCAGTATATCTGAGCAAGAATAACAACCGGGAAGGTAAACTTCATTCACTGATAGTTTAATCATGTTTAGTGGTGTTATCTACAAACTCAAGGTATGTAGATACGGGAGCCACTAATCATGTTTGCAATACTTTGCAAGGGTTCCAACACCAAACAACTAAGTGATGGAGATTTGTCTTCACATGTATAACGTTGTTAAGTGTCAGAGTTGCAATAGGAGATTTAGAGTTTTCTTTTGAAAGAAATAAGATTTTTAATTTTAAAAAATTATTTTTATGTACCAGTATTAGAAGAAACCTTGTTTCAGTTTTTAGTCTAGTACATTTTAGATATTCTGTTTATTTTAATGACTCTGTGGTTATATGAATTATAAATATTTTATTTGTTATGATTCATTGGTTGACAATCTTTATTTTATTAATCTTGTCTCTCTCATGTTGCAATTAAGTAAAATGAATAACACAATTAGTTTATCATCTAAGAGAAAATAATCATCTAAAATAAACAAACATATCTTTTGCACTTAAGACTTGATCATATTAATCTAAGAAGAATTCAAAGACTAGTTCAAAATGGACCTTTAGATTCATTGAAAGTGGAGGCACTTGAAGTCTTTGAATCCTACTTAGAAGGTAAAATGATAAAAAGACCCTTTACAGCTCGGGGATATAGAGCCAAAGAACTGTTGGAATTAGTTCATTCTGATTTGTGTGCACTGATTGGTCGCTAATGTTGCATATTTAGTATCATATTTCCATACTTATTATAAAATAAAATCTGCATTGTCCTAATTAATTGTTTAATTTATTTGCAGGCCCATTCCTTAAGGAGATGAAGAGAAATGAGCCCAAAAGCCCACCAAAATTCTGAATTAAATCAGAATTAATTCGAGCTCAGAGAATCAGGAAAATCAAGAGGTTGAAAACCGGTTGAGAAGAATTCTCTCAGAATCGATCGGTTAAAGCCAAGAATCAAAGGCCATTTCGTCACAATCCTGGACTCAAAGGTGAAAACCAATTGAAGATAAATGCAGAAGGAAAACCCAGGGAGACCCACCACCAGGGTGTGGCCACCTGGCCACACCCTGGCCGTGGAAACGCGGCCAAAGTCGCGTTTCCGCGGCTTGGTTGTTGAGTTAGGGGGAGCGTTTGCTCCCCCGATCTTTCTGGGATCCTGGAGGTTGGGTTTTTGCCTATAAAAAGCCAGTATTTGCACTGAAAATCGGACGACCATGCAGAGATAGGATTTAGACTAGTTTTCCATTTTAATTTACGTTTTTGTTTTTCTTTTAATGTAATTTTAGTTTTTATTTATGTAATTCAGAGGAGATCAGACTTTCATCGAAGAACAAGAATGAAGCTTGAGCTGAGAGTGACATTGGTGTAAGGTTTCTTTCTTTTCTTTGATCGTTATGAAATCGAATCTATGTTCTTTCTTTGTATGTACTTCTTTTTAGTTTTCTTCTTCTTCTTTTCTACTTCACTTTTCTTTTTGGTACAATAGTCTTCAAAGTGAGTCTAAAAGCATCGAAGAGCCTCTCGATATCATTTCATGCTTATGGAATTGAGTCTCTCTCTGTATCATTTCATGCTTGAGTTGTCTTGATGATGTAATGTGGAAGAGACCAATAATCAACTCTTATGGGTTATGCGCTGATTGCCTCCAATTCAAGGTAACATCGTCGCTGAAGATTCAAGGTAAGCTTTTGGTGAAAAGAAGGTAAGTAATTGTTTTTATTTCTTTTCTTTTATTTCTGTAAATTAAATCACCAACACTACCTCTTCCAAATCATTCTTTTTCAACTCATTTGTACATAGTCACTTTCTGATTCTCTCCACTTTCTTATTCTGCCGTTTTTTCTAACTTTAACATAACTCGTTTTTTCATTTTTTCTTTCTTAAAAACAAAGAAGAACTTTTGTTTTATCTTCATTAAGATTTCAATACAAAACTTTGAACGCTTCTATCGCAAACCCTCCTTGTGGGTCACGACCCGCATAGCCACTTGCTATAGCGGAAGAATTGAGCACTTGCACATCTTTATTTCTAAATCTGAAATTCTTTATTTTGTGTGCAGGTTTTGCCTCAATCAAAATTTTGGCGCCGTTGCCGGGGGGGTAATGGTTTTTATTGAAATTTGGTTTTTATTGAATTTTTAGAACTAAAACGAATTTTCTTCTCTGTTGCAGGTTATAGGGCAAGTAAAGAAGGAAAAAAGGATTGCAGAAACATATAAGTGGTCTTGAGCCTCTGTTCCAGAAAACAGAGACCAAGTACCCTCTGAATTGTCGCGTTTTCTCAGCTTTTGCCGCGTTTTCGCAGCAAGGAAGAGTTCACTACTAACTGTCTTTTTTGCAGGGCTGCTTACTTTGCAAAACTAGTTTTCTACAACTTTATTTCTTATATGCCATCACCAAAAGCCTGCTAATAAATCAACAGTAAAATTTTTGTTGAAAAAGTTAAAAAAGTTGATTAGACGTTTGCATTTTAGGCACGTGTCTTTTCAATTCATTTACTTTACTGTTGAAGAGTGCTGGAGCAAGGTACGTTCGCATTGCATTTAGAATAGGACTCATCTCTTGGTTGATTTACATAGCTTTGAGTGAATCTTATTTTCATATCTTGTACACTTGCACAAACTGATCTTAAGGGCACCACCCATTAACAAGATAAGGTGGGGATTTAATCACCCTTCCTTGGCCTAAAAATCAGATTCCAAGCACTCACTAACCCAAGCCTAACTAAAAATGAGTATACGTTGGCCCTAGGGACATCTCGGACTCAATTAGGAGATTATCCTAAGGGGAAAAGTGTTGGAATTTGACTCCTGAAAAATTAGTGTCTAGGAAAGAGATTAAGGGCCGAAAGCCAAGGTTGGTGGTTATTTAATTAAGGAACGACTTTGACGGAAAACCTCCCACCAACCTTGCCCTGACCTGGCTGATTAGCTTGTGGTCAAAGTCTGCATAATACCTCCCGTGGACAGTCTAACCAGTTAGGAGTCGTCTAGGTCATAGGTCTACCCTAACTTAGGTTAGAATTTTTTCTTTTTTGTTCGTTTATTTGTTTATTTTTCTTTCTTTTCGTTTGTATTTAACTGTGTGATATGGCTTATAATAACAATTTTTCCAATTTTAATAATAATCTATATTACACACCGACTTCATTTTTGGATATTACCACCCGGCATATCATAACTTTAACCAACCTAGTATACTGGATTGGTCTTATCTGAATCAATATAACCCATGCCCCCAATCTAATAACTATAATTTCCAGAATGATTTCAACTCTTCACAGAGTCAGTGGGGATTCACCTACCCCGAGTCTAATTTTCAACCAACTTGTCCTCCTTCTCCACCTAGTCCACAATATTTTCAAGATTCATACTCAGTTTCACCAGTCCAAAATAGAAAACCATCAATTTTGAAAATGAGTATGCGTGAGTCCAAACAAAAATCACAAAATCTATTGGGCTCACAATTTCACTACCAATTCAAGACAACACTTCATCTTTTCAACACAACAATGAACATATCACCTATGAAGAGATGCTTGAAGCCATGACTCAGGCTCAAAACGCTCGTAATCACGGCATAGATATGATGGTCTAATCTTTACATTCTCACCGTTTGGCCAGTTCTGATGTTGGTAACCATTCTGTTAGAGCCGAAGAGTCATGTAGTTTTGGAAATCAAGGTTCCATTTCAGAACAGTCATTTGAACTTGCCCAAACTCCAAATTTGAAAAGAATATTGACAGTTTGGCAAGTTATCCTTTTCCTGAAATCGAACTTGAAAATGAATATGATCATGAATCTCAACTTAGTGATTCAATTTTACTTCCTGATTCAATAATGACTCCGGTGTCTTCACCTGACTTTCAATCTTTTCCCTGAGTCAACATTGGATCCTGTGCTAATTCATCATGAAATTGAATCACCTATTTTTGATGATCATATTGAACTTGACCAATTTACACTTTTGAAAATCCTATTGACAAATTGGCAAGTTCTCATTTTTTTGATATTGAACTCAATGAGATATGTGACCCAGATTCTCAAATATGTGATCTAGTTCAACTTTCTGAATCAATATTGACTCCTGTTTTGTTACCAACTTGAGTAATATTTTAGAGTCAGTTTTGATTCCCCCACCTATCATTCCTGAACTTGAATCACCAATATTAAGTCACATTCCATTGTTGGAAAATTAATTTAGACTTGAGTTTCAACTTCTTGACTTGGACACACTTCTTGAACCAATCTCGACTCCTGAACCTTTACTTGACTTAAGTCACTTTCCTGAGTCGGTGTTAGTTCCTATACTTCCTGAGTTCAAGTCAACCGTTCTATCATTTCATACTCCATTTTGGGACGAGGTGGTTGACAAATTTGACTCTGAAATCAGTTATGAAATTTGAAAATTAGATGGGGTCAAGTACTTAATAAAAATCCTTCATGGATTCATCATTTTAATGGGTTATATTAGAGATAATTCTGGTGGGTTCCTCCGAACCCAACGAAAAGTCGATTGGGCCGCATTCGTGGACCAATCAGACCACCACCGGAACCACCACCTTAAGGTAACATTCTCCTTCCCTTTCTTCTTTTTCATGCATCTATGCATTAATTCATACATTGAGGACAATGCATGAGATAGGTGTTGGGGAGGGTCTAACATAACTTAGTTTTTTCTTTTATTTAAAAAAAAATTTAACATTTTCTTTACTTTTAAAAACTTTTTGAAAATAGAAACAATATTTTGACATATTTTTTGTAAGAAATTAAGTTAATTTTAAGGAATAGGAAAATTCAAATTAGGATTTCTTATACTTGATCAAAATAAGATTATTTGTTTGATTTCTAGGGTTAGGAAGATAATTTGTCAAAGTAATTTAGTCTTGATTTTTACCTTGATGAAATATGCACACTTCATACACTTACACACTTAGGTTCAAAAACAAAGATTCTTATGCCTTATTAAAAAAAGAAAAAGAAAAAAAGATAAACAAATCTAATTATTGATTAGCTAGGTGCTTTGGCCTAAGTAAGCCTTGGTATTTATGCGAAAGATGATTAGATAAGTTTGAAAAAAAAATCCTCTGATTAAGCTGGGTATTTGTGCCTAATAAAGCATAAGTATTCACGCCTAAAAGTGATTCATATAATAAAATCCTTAGTTTTGTGGCCTTATTTGCTCGAGTCCTTAAGTCCTTGGGGTGTTTTCTCACCCGATGCCCTAAGACCGTTTGGTTTGGGAGTCATCGATTAAAGGCTCGTTACATGGGCAGATTAGAAAGCCTAATAGAACTAAGGAAAAATACCACCAAAATATATATATATATATATAAATAAATAAGGCATAAGAGTTAGAGTTAATGAACCCTTCGTCAAATTTTCACGATCACAAGGTGCATATGACTTAGGGTAAAGTAATAGACTAGATGAGAAGTACAATTTGACTGCTTACCTTGATTGATAACAAATTTTTGAATAGAGACTAAGTTTAGGAATGAAAAATTTAGTTTTCCTATAACTTATAGATTGCTTAAATCTTACAATTATATTTCAAATATTTTCTCTTTCAAAATGCTTTTCGAAAAATACTAACTCTTTGTTTCTCTTTCTTTATGGATTTTATGGGTGTAATCCACTGAAAACCCTCACGAGACAAAACTCGTCCTCTAGGGGAAACCTAGAGGTTTAACGGCTTATTGCACATGCTCAGTGCAATCGCGTGACCTGCGAAAGTGATCTAATAAACCTTAGTATAGTTGTTTTGCTCGAGGACGAGAAAAGATAGGTATGGGGGTGTGATTGGTCGCTAATGTTGCATATTTAGTATCATATTTCCATACTTATTATAGAATAAAATCTGCATTGTCCTAATTAATTGTTTAATTTATTTGCAGGCTCATTCCTTAAGGAGATGAAGAGAAATGAGCCCAAAAGCCCACCAAATTCTGAATTAAATCAGAATTAATTCGAGCTCAGAGAATCAGAGAAAAATCAAGAGGTTGAAAACCGGTTGAGAAGAATCCTCTCAGAATCGATCGGTTAATGCCAAGATCAAAGGCCATTTCGTCACAATCCTGGACTCAAACGAGAAAAGCAACTGAAGATAAATGCAGAAGGAAAACCCAGGGAGACCCACCAACCGGCTTGGTTGTTGAGTTAGGGGAGTGTTTGCTCCCCCGATCTTTCTGGGATCCTGGAGGTTGGGTTTTTGCCTATAAAAAGCCAGTATTTGGACTGAAAATCGGACGACCATGCAGAGATAGGATTTAGACTAGTTTTCTATTTTTAGTTTAGGTTTTTGTTTTTCTTTTTAATGTAATTTTAGTTTTTATTTATGTAATTCAGAGGAGATCAGACTTTCATCGAAGAACAAGAATGAAGCTTGAGCTGAGAGTGACACTGGTGTAAGTTTCTTTTTTTCTTTGATCGTTATGAAATCAAATCTATGTTCTTTCTTTGTATGTACTTCTTTTTAGTTTTCTTCTTCTTCTTCTTTTCTACTTCACTTTTCTTTTTGGTACAATTGTCTTCCAAGTGAGTCTAAAAGCATCGAAAGAGCCTTGCCTTTGCGAGTGCCACCGATAGCTCATGACAATGGAATTGAGTCTCTCTCTGTATCATTTCATGCTTGAGTTGTCTTGATGATGTAATGTGGAAGAGACCAATAATCAACTCTTATGGGCTATGCGCTGATTGCCTCCAATTCAAGGTAACATCGTCGCTGAAGATTCAAGGTAAGCTTTTGGTGAAAAGAAAGTAAGTAATTGTTTTTATTTCTTTTCTTTTATTTCTGTAAATTAAATCACCAACACTACCTCTTCCAAATCATTCTTTTTCAACTCATTTGTACATAGTCGCTTTCTGATTCTCTCCACTTTCTCATTCTACCGTTTTCTTTCTAACTTTAACATAACTCGTTTTTTCATTTTTTTCTTTCTTAAAACAAAGAAGAACTTTCGTTTTATCTTCATTAAGATTTCAATACAAAACTCTGAACGCTTCTTTCGCAAACTCTCCTTGTGGATCACGACCCGCATAGCCACTTGCTATAGCGGAAGAATTGAGCACTTGCACATCTTTATTTCTAAATCTGAAATTCTTTATTTTGTGTGCAGGTTTTGACTCAATCATGCACCTATGACTATCTGAGTTAGAGGAGGCTTCGAGTATTTTATCACTTTCATTGATTGTTACTCAAGGTATGAATATATTTATCTGATGCGGCGTAAATCCGAATGTTTTGAGAAATTCAAGGAGTATAGGACAGAAAGCGGAGAAACGTCTGGGTAGATGTATTAAAACATTACGATCTGATATAGTGGCGAATACCTCTTAGGAGAGTTTAAGAATTACTTATCAGAAGTGAGAATAACATCTCAGTTGTCTGCAACTGAAATGCCACAACAGAATGGTTGTAGCTGAAAGAAGGAATATGACTCGAATGGAGATAGTAAGATTTATGATGAGTTATTCAGATTTACCTAATTTTTTTTAAGGATATGCACTAGAAATTGCAATATATATTCTAAACTTCGCTCCATCTAAATCATTATCTTCTACACCTACAGATCTGTGGACTGGGCACAAACCTAGTCTAAAGCCTGTTTAAATTTAGGGTAATTAGCACATGTGTTGAAGGGGAACAAAGGTAAATTAGAATCAAGAACAAAAGTGTGCTTGTTCGTAGTGTATCCAAGAGAAACCAAAGATGATTTATTCTATAGTCCTAAGGATTAGAAGGTCATTGTTAGCACGAATGCCTGATACTTAGAGGAAGACTATAGGATGAATCACAAGCCCAGGAGTAGTGTGGTTATAGAAGAGCTTAGAAAAGGAATATTGACACAAGCTTCTTCAGTACCCATAGTTCAAGAATACATCACAAGTAGACGATATTTCACTGCCTAGTCATAGTGGGAGGATTGACGATACTAGTACAGATGATGAGCCAGAGTCTTGTTTAGAACCTGTACAGCATGTTATAATTAATAAACAGCCACAGAAAATATCTCATCATAGTGGGAGGGTTATACCATAACCTGATAGGTACATTTCTTAGGAGAGTCTTTTGACAAGGTCCCAGATGAACAAGATATCGATCCTTATAATTACAATGAGGCAATCTAAGATAAAGATGCAGAATTTTGACAAAACGCTATGATGTTTGAGATGGAGTTCATGTGCTCTAGTTAGGTTTAGGATCTTATAGAACCACCCGAAGGGATAAAGCTCATCGGATGCATGTGGATCTATAAGAAAAAGAATGGAGTTGATAGCAAAGTGGAAACTTTTAAAGTAAGACTTGTTGCAAAAAGGTTTACTCAGAAAGAGGGAATAGAGTATGAGCATACTTTGCACCAGTAGCTATGTTGAAGTCTATTTGGATTCTCTTATCCATTGCAGCTCATTTTGATTATGAAATTTGGCAAATGGACGTCAAGATAACATTCCTTAACGAGAATCTTGATGAGTACAATTACGTGATGCATCCAAATAGATTCATAGAAAATGCAAAGGGCCTTTGGTATGAAAGCTTAAGAGATCCATTTATGGGCTCAAGCAAGCATCCAGATCTTAGAACATTCGTTTTAATCAAGCTATAAAATCTTATGATTTTGATCAATATCCGGATGAACTGTGTGTACAAGAATATGTAATGGAAGCATGGTGGTGTTCCTAGTACTTTATGTTGATAATATTTTACTCATTGGAAATGATGTGAGTGTATTGTCATCTGTTAAGGTTTGGTTGTCCAACCAATTCGATATGAAAGACTTGGGAGAAGCCAGCTACATCCTTAGGATTAAAGTCATTCGAGATCGTAAGAATAGGATGTTAGGCTTATCATAAGCCACTTATATCGGTACAGTTCTAACTCGTTTTAGCATGCAGGATTTCAAGAAAAGGTTACTTACCTTTCAGACGTGGAGTCACTCTATCCAAGGATCAGTGTCCCAAGCACATGAAGAGATAGAGAGCATGAAGACAGTTCCTTATGTGATTGATGTTGAATCTACACAGAAAATATAGTTTAGAAATGAGAAATAGAATGTGCTAGGTTGTTCAATACTACCGCTATAGCAAGTTGTTATGCGGGTCGTGATTCACAAAGAGGGACTGCGATAGAAGCATTAAGTAAGTTTTTTTAAGTTACTTAAATCAGTGAAAACATTCTTCTTAGTTTTTAAAGAAAAAAGTGTTAAAAGTTTAATTAGAAGAAGATGGTAGAAGAAGAAAATGGTGTTATGTTTAGAATTAAGTTAGAAAGAAAGAAATGAAAAGAATAATGAAAGAGTATTTCTAAACTATGAACTAAAGAAAGGAATACTTATAAACACTTACCTCCTTGAATCTTGCTTTACCTCAGATTCGTATCAGCGACTTACCTTGGCTTGAAAGCGACCATAGCACGGCATATAGGATCTCCCCATTCCTAATCAATCTATCAAACAAAAGTGCAAGCAAAAAAGAATACTAAACTATTACACGATTAGAAACAGATATCCATCTCTATAAGACATCAGTGGCACTTGCAAAGGCAAGACATGTTCGAGGCTATTGGATTCATTTGGATAAAACAATCAAGCAACGAAGGTAAATAAGAAGAAAGAAAAAAGGTAAACTTTCGATTAAATTGAAAAATGATGTAAGAAAAGAAGAAGTTTACATCGGTATCACTCTCTATAAAATTCTTTCTCTCTTTCTCTCATGAATCTCTTCTCTAACCTAAGTTTACAAAGAACCAGAAAATACATAAAGAAAAATAAAAATCTAAGTTAAACCTAGGACGAAAAGCCTAATCTAAACTCTCTACTAGAGTGGTATCCGTTTGCCTTCAAAGTGTGCAATATTTATAGATGAAATGGGGAGGGGGAGAGCGTTTAAAGATAGGGGAGCATACGCTTTCCAACTGAGACAACAAAGTTGAACGCGGCTTCCCAACAGACACAAAGAGCCGCACAAACGCAGCTTGGTCGTAGAGCTAGATTCAGGAACTTGTGGATTTGCTTCTTTTGATATCCCTTTTTATCCAGTTGGATTTTCATTTTTACATTGGGATCTTCAGCATAACTGACTTAATTTTCAGTTGTAAAACTAAATCTTGTAAAATCTGAATTTATTTCCCGATATGATCCAATCAGATTTTCAATTTGATGTTAGGATCTTCAGTTTGTTGTCTCAATCTTCCTTTATGAAATAAATCAATTTAAATCTAAATTAAATTGAGCTTTTGGGCTCTTCTCCATTAACCAAGGCATGCACATCATTTAGATGAAAATAAGATTAAATAGCAGAGTTCATTATAAAATAAATATAAGAATGTGACAATAAATATGCAATATTAACGAACAATCGTTATGCTTCGGTAGTAGAAAGTCTCATATATGTTATGCTTTGCACTAAACTAAATATTTACTTCATTGTAGGCATGGCCCGTAGATATCTGTCTAACTCATGACAAGACCACTGGACTAGGGTAAAATATATACTCAAGCATTTGAAAAGGACTAGAGACCATATGTTGGTATAGCAGTCAGCAAGTTTAGTGTATCCCTTTGGTACACAGACTCAGATTTTCAGTCAAATAAGGATACAATAAAGTCTACCTTAGAATTCGAATTTACCCTAAGAGGTGGAGCCATAAGTTCGAGGAGTGTAAAGCAATATTGCATTACTGACTCCACCCTGAAGGTTGAGTATGTAACTACCTCGAAAGCAGCTAAGGCAGTAGTTTGACTAAGAAACTTTCTATTAGATTTTGGTGTGGTCGCTTCAGCACAGTCATATACACTATACTGTGACAATAGCAGAGTGGCTGCCAACTCGAAGAAACTAAGAGTACACAAGAAGAGAAGGCACATTGAGCGTAAATATCACCTAATTCGATTATTCGAGAGCAAAGGTGAGGTGACAGTGACAAAAATTGTATTAGCTAACAATCTGGCAGACCCCTTCACAAAGAGTTTGCAAAGAAAGATTTTCGACAGTCACGTTAAGGAGTAGGATTGCGATATATGTCAGTTTGGCTTTGAGGATAAGTGGGAGATTGTTGGAGATATAATAAATGCCTTAACCTTTTTGTATTAGAACTCAATATATGATTTAATATCAATTCTATTATATGAGAATCTGTGTAAGTAAATAATTGTACTATATACATGTGTGTCTTGTGTTCTACATTGTAAATGACCTAGTGTGTAGATTTTCGCTTACATACAAAAGATCAGATCATCGGATCCCTATAAAATATAATTTAGGTCCACAATTTTAGATGGAGTTGGAAACACCATCAGTAAAATTGTATTGCAATCTTCTGGAATAGTCTATCTTGACTATGAGAGACTGTTTGATGTCTCGGACTATTGTATTAGTGCACTTTATGTGTATTGGACAAGACCAAGTTGAGTGATTTACTATATTAGAAGATTAACATCTCATGGTTATTATGAATACTTAAACTCTTAATCCCGAAATGTTTAATGAATATGTGCATATGATACTTGTCACTTTGATTCATTAAGAAGTGAGTTTTTTTAAAAGTCAATAGCTTTAGTGAGTTGGGTGATAATGTAATATATTGACTGAGCAAATGATTGTATTTATTACATTATTGAAAAACTGTTAATTTTTTAATCATTTAACACATGATCAAACAAATTTTAAATCAAGTGACTTTTTATAAGTGCAAATTTACATGAATTTCTCTCGCAGATCTGCTGTTAAATATGTATTTTTTTTCCACCACACAAAACATTTGTCCTCTTCACGCTCTGCTTCCTTTCTCACCGTGTCCCCTCTATTTAGCCCCTCCTCCCCTTGCTTTTTGGTGACCGTCTGTAAACAGACTGAGCCCTCACCTTGATAAGCTCAGTCTCAGTCTCACCCAAGAGAGAGAGAGAGAGAAGATAGAGAGAGGTCAGGATTCTAACTTCTTCTTCTTCCTCTTCTTCTTCTCGCAAATCATCGCAAACGGCAAGAAATGGACGAGCTGGAAGCAGAGTACAACAACTATTGGGAAACCAAGAGGTTCTATGAAGAGCTTGACAGGTTAGCGCTCTGTCATTTCTCTAATTTGAATTTGTGCTTGATTCTTGATTGTGATGAAACATGGGCAAGTCCTTGATTCTTGATAGAATTTGAATTTCCTGCTTTCAAGATTCTGCCTCCTCATTGGCTCAGAATCTTAATCTGAATCTTTGCCTTTCAATTGGGTGAAAGTTAGTTTTCTGAATCTAACCCTGTGCCCAAATTGGATGATGATGATCAGCTGGGGTCTTGACGAGGTCCTCTCCAGCTGCTGTGGCGATTCGAGGTCTCTCAAATGCCCGGCCTCCTCCTCTTCGTCCGCCGTCAGAGAGAACATAACAGTCGAGAGGGACCGGAGAAGGAAGCTCAATGAGAGGCTCTATGCTCTGAGAAGTCTAGTCCCCAACATCACCAAGGTATCAAATTCTGAGAACTATATGTATAGATTTCAAGAACTAGTTTTTCTTCGAGTATGCGTGAGGTTAATGGGCTAACGGGTTGATGGATTTTGTAGATGGATAAGGCGTCGATCCTTAAGGACGCGATCAACTACATCCAAGAGCTTCAACTGGAGGAGAAGAGGATCACGGCGGAGGTAGCTGAGCTGGAGGCAGCGAAGGAGGAGAAGTCGTCTGTCAGCGAGGCCACGCAGGACGAACACAAGTCCTTAGCAACAAGAGAAGGAAGAAGAGCAGTGGGAGTTCACTCCTGGCTACTAGTTCCCTTGGCAAGCCTTGTGTTCAAGTAACGGAGGTAAAAAGGCTCGTTCAAGAAAGTCACAATTTCAAAACATACATTTATTTAAGAAATCTATATTAAGGTAAGGAATTGATTTGGATCACATGAACCAGTTCTGTGATCCAACAACGCCGAGAACATTTTTCTTCTCTATTCTAAGGAAAGGAATCAATTTGGTTTACAGGTTCCACCTAATTCATTTAAGAAAAGAAAATCTTTCAATGTCGAATTTCGTGTGCCCGCGCACATATGTGAACATTTAGACCACAAATTCGCATACCAACCAGATACGAATTTAACAAAATAATAACCATTCATCCAAATTTCCCAAAACAACATAGTAACCATTCATCCAGAATTTAATTATTATAAATAGCTAGTTAATTAGATAATTAACGAACCATAAATAGATTGTGTCTCTCTTTTCTTTGGGTGATTTTATTATGGAATTCATCAACACCTAATTCAAAGTATAAATTCTGCTTAGAAACCTGATTAATTAAATTGTTTACATGATATATATGTGTTTTCTTTAGACAAATTATTTACATTCCCCCCCTTTTGTGGTGGTGCAGCTTAAGGTGTGTGAGGAAGGAAACAGACACTGCTGATAAGCATCACTGGCAATAAGAAGAATAACATCCTGATGAATGTGTGTGAAATCTTCGAGTCTCTCAATCTCAATATCATAAGTGCTAACGTCACTTCTCTTTGTGGAAGCCTGTTGCACACCCTCTTTGTTAAGGTAATTTTCTCACTAATTAATCTCTCTCACAATAATCTTTTTGAATTTTATCTCTTCTTGCATCTTTTTTTTCCCCCTTGTTTTGTTTGTCTGTTTGAATTGTTCAAAATAAGCAGTGCACTTTTCTGTCTCAATATGTTGACTGTTGACCATTCAATTTGGCTAATGGTTTTACTTTGGTTTAATTCCTCCATCATCTAGATTCAGAATCTTAGGAAGTACAGAAAGTATGTCAACCCATGTGGTTTTCTGATTGAGTTATTATTAACTTAAACTGATGTATTAGCTAATTATATTTTATCCGACTATCTAATATTATTACGTAAACTCTTTAAGGTCTGCAATTGCTAAAATTTGGTCTCACAAATATCATGGCCTCTTAAATAAAAATATTAAATTTCTATTCTATCGAGTGATCAAATTTTTATTGATATAGTTTCAAATATTATCCTGAAGAAATATAATTTAATTAAGATGCTCATTTGATGCCAAAATCTTGTCCCCAAAAACCAATAACTAATCTATCTTGCATGTGCAAATTCTCATATGATTCTCACATGCTGAATAAGTTCTCCTCAGTCTTAATCTGTTAACATTAGGTCATATGAGTTCAACATCAAGATCAGTCTAAGCATGTCTCTCGAATTTGGCCTGGTGAGGTCCTTGGTTTGCTCCCCAGGTCATCAGTTCGAATCCCCACGGGAGGAAATTTGTGAAGGATGCGTGTGTGTTAGGCTTGCGGGTAACCTCTTATCTTGTTCTAAAAGAAAGATCAATGAAAGCATAGTGCCCATGTTGATGTCGGTGCCAGTATTAGAGAAACTAATGTTTTTAACATGTGCATTGCTTGTTCCCCCATGCTATTTAAATTGGTTATATTCTTCACATGTCATGAGTCTCAAATAAAGAAATAAAAGGGGGTGTCTGAACCTAAAGAAATAAGAGGGACGTGTCTAAAAAAATGCATTGTAAATAATGTAGTCCATCACCAGAAAATGGTTGTGACGCAAATTGTCTGTTGGGTGCTGATTTTTATTTTTTATTTTTTATTTCAATCATTCACATTGCTTTTGTTCAACAAAAGTCCTCAAGTTTGGACAAGATGTCAACATCAGCTTCCAATGCATCAAAACTGAAGAAAGAGGTGATGACATCTTCCCCCCCAAAAAAACAAAAAATTTAAAGGGGATGAGTTCAAAGCTGAATAAATTTGTGGTTCTATCGACTCCTTTATCTTTTAGGGAAATATATATAGGGGCTAGTTGTCATATAAATTATTGAGGAGTATCTCAACAAAATAATCTCAGGATAGACTCGTAGCTACGTGCATGATCTTTGGAAGTGTTTCCTCCTAAACTGCATATTAGTTACTTATTATTATTTTCAGAAATTATTCAAAGAAGCAAACACGAAAATCTACACTGTCTGCATATTTATGATTCAGTTATTCTCTTTGCATTCTTCTCTAAAACTTCACGATTTCTTCTGCATATTAGAACACCATTGATTTTCTTTGAACTTTCGCTAACTTCGCTCTGATATTCATTTTCAGGCCAATGACATGACCAGTGTTCAACTGAAGCAGAAGATTGAAGGTCTGATTGCAGAAGACGATGCCATCGCAAGCCCTACAAGTCCTATGAGCTTTTTCAGTGAGGAATTTTTCGAAAACCAGCATTACCTATAGGATGTGAGCGTAGCTAGCAATCCAAAACTTGACACTTCAAGGAATATAGCTTTGAATATGTTCTCTCTCTTTTCTTCTTTCTTCTCTTTTCGATGACGTTAATTTAGGCAAAAAAAATTTCTCGAGCTATACTCTTTTGGTAGGTACTTTTTTACTGGAGGTTAAGGGAATGTGTTTGTTGGGGTAGAGAGAGATGGTGCGAGATTGGAATTACTATGTAAATTTCGAAGGATACAAGTTAAAGGAGTCCTAGTTGATTTCTATGTAAACTTTCCCGGATAAAATGTTATTCTTCACCTCATGGACTCTCATGCCATGTATGTTTTGACCCTCCTTTATATTATCCTGATGGAATCATGTTGTTCCCTTTTTCTCTTATGTCTAGAAACTTGTTATTAGTTTTTAGTTAGTTGAATAAGCAAGGGAAGTTTCTCATGCGAAAATCCATTGTCATTCTGTAGAGGTAAATTCCTAGGGGAATTTATTTACAGTCAAATTGTAAATTAGAAGAATAAATCAATCTCAAACACTAGAGAATTACGTGAAAAACCCAAAAGGGAAAAAAACTACGGTGCAAAGAGAAAGAAGTCACTAAATTAAAAAGATTACAATGAGTTCTCAATGCTCTATTGCAAATTCAATCTCTAGGGTTCGATCTCCTGCAAAAAAAGAAGAGATCGGCTTTTATAATTGAGAGTTGATGAGCTGAGTCGTGTGTCTGAGGTCTTCACTTATGGATCAGCCCACTATCGTAACTGCTTGTAAAGCCCAGCTACAATTAGTAGAGTGGTGTGTGATCTTCAGGGATCGCGCTGGTTGGCGGGATAACGGCTTAAATTCGCAGTTATCGCCCACCACGTGTCGTGTTGTTGTAACCATCCTATTATCCAGGCGGTCAGATAAGATCAGCTGGATGAGATCGAATCTGGATCTCCTTGATCTGTGAGATTTGTGGGTATCGCGATCTCACAGAGATCATAATTTTGATCAGTACAGATGCCCGTCCATCTCTTCTTTTTGCAGCTTCTGGTCAGGAAAGATAATGAATTTAGTTTCAGAGTAGACCTTTCAGTTGCCGCTATGAGACGAGATCGGGAGTCACTAGAGAATTCTTGGCCGAAAGGCCATGTGCCCTAGTTTTGATGATAACAAAACATATGAAGTTATGTTTTCTAATAATTTCGTTTAAACAAGTTTCAGGTAATTCATTGTTGCTTTGGCTTCCTAAATAAGATTCACATCATTTTGCAGCCATGAAGGTGATGATCAAAGAGCCTAAGCACCAAAAGGCATATAGATGGGATTCACCAAGCTCAAGGATCAAGATAGCAAAGAAGTATAGACTATAGAAGATTTCTATTTTTCTTTATTTTTTATATAGAATTGATAGTCCTGTTAAAACCAAGGTAGTTAGCTTGATAGCTCTTGAGATTCACACACACCCGTGTTGTGCCTACGACAACAACCTGATGAGAATCCCCTGAATCTCTCACGCACAAGAACAACCCCAAATAGCACAAAACAACCACCAGAAGAAAGCACAAGCGCAAACAACAATTTAACGAGGTTCGGCCTCAATGCCTACGTCCTCGGGGTAATCAAAAGAGAGATTAGTTTACTTGGAAGATGATTACTATTGCTAGCAGCCTCTTTGAGTGTAAGAGAGCTCCAACAATTCCCAGCCTTCAGATTAAAACCCTAGAAACCAACACAGCCCTTAAATACAACAGGTTTTCAATCTGCAAATCGCAGCCCGCCCCGCTTGTCGGTCGAACCGGTGGTCGATCGACCTCTTCCACTGGTCGACCGGTCGGTCGACCGGGTGCCCAACAGAGAGTTGGTACTTACAGTCAGTCGATTCGGTCGACCAGGCGGTCGACCGCGCTCTGACCCTGTGCATGTTGTGCACGTCGGTCGACCGGCCAACCTGTTTCCTGCTGCTGTTGCTATTTTCTGCTGTTTGTTCCTTCGCCTTTTCGTCGTCGACTTCCTTGGCAATCACCTCGACGACCCCTCAGCAATCCATGTCAGCTTCCTCAGCATTTCTCTCTTTCCACAATTTTCCACCTCAGTGGAGATTCTCCAAATCTGAGCCGAACATCGACTCGAGAGCGACTGCACCAATGTGGTTGCCTACATACCCCTGCCCAAGGGATCAAGCCGTCTGTAGTTCATCCAAATGAGCTTCAGCAAGCTCAAGCTACCTGAAGGACATGGAGCAAAGCTTTGCAATGTGCAAACTTCACTCCCGACACCACCTTCGTAAGCATGTCGGCTGGATTCTCCGAAGTGTGAATCTTCACAGTTCGATGTCACCTTCCTCCAGAATCTCCCGAACAAAATGGTACCTGACGTCAATATGCTTCGTCCTTGCATGATAGACCTGGTTCCTAGCCAAGTAGATGGCGCTCATGCTGTCACAGTTAATCTTCAGCAGATCCTGTTCCACGCCCAAGTCATCAAGCAACCCCTGAAGCCGATCGCCTCCTTCATGGCCTCTGTCATAGCCTATACTCAGCCTCTGTGATCGACAAAGCGACAGTAGACTGCAGTGTGGAGCGCCAACTCACTGGTGCCTTGAGAATGTGAAGACATATCCCGTTGTCGACCGGCGCTTGTCAAGGTCATCTGCATAGTCTGAATCAACATACCCTATGCATTATTGCTTTCCCCGTATTGTCCTTCTCAAACACTAGGCCTACATCAATTGTTCCCTTGATGTATCTCAAGATCCATTTCACAGCTTCTCAATGACCCTGTCCCGATCATGCATATATCGACTCACCATGGAGACAGCCTGTGATAGATCTGGTCTTGTACACACCATAGCGTACATCAAGCTACCACCCGCACTGGCATATGGAACGTGAGACATATACTCACGCTCTTGAACACTCCTCGGAGACATCTTTGCAGACAATTTGAAGTGAGGAGCCATAGGTGTACTTACAGACTTTGTATCATTACTGATATTGAACCTCTACAGTACCTTCTCCAAATAGCCCTTTTGAGTCAACTCACCTGCAACTCTCCGGTCTCTAGTGATCTCCATGCCCAACCTTTCCTAGCTTCGCCCAAGTCCTTCATCTCAAACTCTGACGATAGATTCTTCTTCAGAGCATCAATAGCAGATCTCGATCTCGAAGCAATCAACATATCATCTACATAAGAAGTAGATAGATATATTCACCTGATGGTAGCTTGTTATAGTACACACATGGGTCATAATGGCTACGTGTGTACTTCTTCTTTCTGATGAAGCTATCAAATCACTTGTACCACTGTCTAGAGACTGCTTCAATCCGTACACAGCGACTTCTTCAGCTTGCATACTAACTCTTCCTTCCCTGCAGTCTTGTAACCTGTAGGCTGTGTCATATAGATCTCCTCCTCTAGATCACCGTAGAGAAAGGCGGTCTTCACATCAAGTTGGTCAAGGTCCAACTCATTCTACGCAACCAAGGCTAAAGAATACGAATTGACGAATGTTTTAACCACAGGAGAGATACCTCGTTGTAGTCAATTCCTTCCCTCTGAGCGTAGCCTTTTGCCACCATCCGAGCCTTGTTGCGCACTGCATCTTCTTGGAGAGATCCTTACTTCTTAGCAAACACCCACTTGCATCCTATGGCCTTCTTCCCCTTGGGCAACTTGGTGAGTTCCCATGTGTCGTTCATGTAGAGAGATTGCATCTCTTCATTCATGGCCGCTTTCCACATCCTTACTTCCGAACTGATCTCAGCTTCTCTGAAGGTAGATGGAATAGCCTCCTCGACGACTGAAGTGCATACGCGACGACTTATCAGTGGTGAGCCAACCTGGTCTCCTAGTGTTCCTCCTTGGTCCTTCAACTACAATAGGATCCGGAATAGTACCCATGACCTGCTCTTAACCCTGTTCAACATCTTCAGCACCTTTTTCAACTGCTCGATCACTGCCCTGTGTCACCTTAGGATGATCCGAACTGATGCTGATTTCTTTAGAGATGGTGGATCTGCATCAATCTCCACCTACTACAATAGCTCCTTGGTTTTGCTGGTCTCCACCTACTGAGAGACCGTAGGCTTTATCAAGAAGCCTCATCGAACGTGACATCCCTGCTGAGTATGAACTTGTTGTCCGTTGGTCCCAAATCTTGAACCCCTTGGTTCCTCGCTAAGCCAACGAACACCCCCTTCTTTGCCCTTGGGTCCACTTGTCTTCTCTGATATGGTAGTAGGCTGGACATCCGAATACCCGTAGCAAATCATAGTCACCAGCAGCTTTTCCTGACCAAGATTCAAGAGGAGTCTTCCCCCCTATTGCAGACGACGGCAACCTATTCAAGAGGTGGCATGCATACCCCAAGTTTCAGCCCAAAACTTCTTTAACAGTCCTGCATTGAATAACATACACCAGACATTCTCTAGCAAAGTCCGGTTCATGCTCTCAGCCACCCCATTTTGTTGCGGAGTCTCTCGTACCGTGAAGTGTCTCTCTATGCCCTCATCAAGGCATAGCTATAGGAAAGGATCCGATTTGTACTCACCTCCATTGTCAAAACGGAGGACCTTGACCTTCCTTCCCGTGCTTCTCTCCAGATTCGCCTTCCACTTCACGAACAGTTCTAGGACTTCATCTTTGTGTCGCATAGTGTACACCCAACAGCGCCTAAAAAAATCGTCAATGAACGACACAAGATAGTGGTTACCTCCAATCGATGCAGTCTTGGTAGGTCCCCATATATCCGTGTGAACATAGTCAAGAATACCCTCTGTGCAGTGTGAAGCTGTGCCGAACTTCACCTTGTCTTCTTGTCGATGATGCAATGCTCACAGAAATCCATCTTGCAGGTCTCGCACCTTCAGCAACCCTTGCCTCGCAAGAGCTTGCATTTACTTCTCTCCTGCATGTCCCAGCCTCATGTGCCACAGCCGGGTTGAATCTTCCTTCGGACTGGTAGAAGCCGCCACTTGTCCAGTCACCGTACTACCCTTCAAGTAGTATAGGTTGTTCAGGCGATCGGCCTTCAACACCACCATCGAACCTTTTGTCATTCTAAGGACTCCTTCCTTAATAGACACCCCAAGGCCCAATGACTCCAAAGCTCCCTACGGAATCAAGTTCCTCTTCAACTGAGGTACATACCTCACTTCTTTCAACTCCCTCACCATCCCATCAAACATTCTGATTAGAATAGTGCCAACACCCTCCATGATGCACGGATGATCTTCACCCATGACGACCGAACACCCTCCAGCTTCTCAAAACTGTAAACCAGTCCCGATTAGGGCATACATGATATGTTGCACCTGTATCCAAGATCCACTCGTTTTCACTCGAGTAGCCTATGACGGGTAGTAACTGAAAAAGAGAACACTGACGAATCTGAGTCCGATCCATCTGCCTGTGATTTGCTGCTTGCAGTGTTAACCACTTTTGCTAGATTTGCCTCGATTTTGATTCTTTCTTCTTTCCCCTTGAACTTCGGACAGTCCACTTTCCAGTGCCCAATCTCTCTACAGAAAGCACACTGATTCCTTTTAAGATCCCTGAAATCCGGCCTGGACTTAGATCTTCCTCTAACCTCCTTACCCTTCCTTGATGAACTCCTGCCTCTTACTTCCAGTGCCTCCGCCGATGAGCTGGATTTAGAAGGATGTCTCTCCTTTTTCCTCGTTTCATCATAGCTTGTCAGTGCAGATGACACCTCATTGTAGTTCAAGGTTTGCCTACCATTGATAAAGGTCAGTGTGAATGTCTCATACTCCTCCGCCGGGAGTGATTCAGGAAGATGATCGCCTTATCTTCCTCATCTACCTTGACATCCACGTTTATCAAATCTGTAAGAAACTTCGTGTATCGGTTGATGTGCTCATTCACTGTGCTCCCCTTCTTCATCTGAAAACTGTACAGCTTACTCTTAAGCTGCAACCTGGACTCAACACTCTTCATCAGGTATTTCTTCTCAAGGGTTTCCCACAGATGCTTCGCCGACGTCTCATGTTGTGCAAGGTATTTTATGTCTTGCAACAAACATGAACGTATCAACCCACACGCCGACCTGTTCATCTTTGCCCACTCTTCATCAGTGGTCGTTCTCTTCTTCTTCTCCAATAGGAGAGTGTCCTCGAGGTTCGATGCATTCAGTGCATCTAAAACCTCACATCTCCACATCCCGAAGTTATTTGTACCGTTGAACTTGACAACATCATCCTCGGATGAGGATTCATGATCTTAAACGAAGCAATTTCTTCTGCCATTGAGATTTCTTGATCCTCTATCTATGCGGAAGAACAACCAACTAGAAATAGATCACTACTCAGATAAAAATTAGATTTTTCCCTTTCCCTTGAAACCCTAGATCGAGTTTCTCTCCGGATCTACTTCACCACAGATTCCACGAGCCCTCCTTGCGTCCCCTGAGATCGACGCACGATCCCACGAACACCAATACCTCTAATTTGAGATCGACACACGATCTCCACCGAATCAGATCTCGAGCCCTTCGAATCTTCAAAAATCCCAAGCGAAACCTGGAAGCTCTGATACCACTTGTTGTGCCTACGACAACAACCTGATGAGAATCCCCTGAATCTCCCACGCACAAAGAACAATCCCAAATAGCACAAAACAACCACCATAAGAAAGCACAAGCGCAAACAAACAATTTAACGAGGTTCGGCCTCATGCCTACGTCCTCGAGGCAATCGAAAGAGAGATTAGTTTACTTGGAAGATGATTACTATTGCTAGCAGCCTCTTTGAGTGCATAGAGCTCCAGCAAATTCCCAGCCTTCAGATTAAAACCCTAAAACCACAACACACGCCCTTAAATACAACAGGTTTCCAAACCTGCAAATCGCAGCCCGCCCCGCTTGTCGTCGACCCGGGCGGTCGACGCGACCTCTTCCACCGGTCAACCGGGTGCCCAACAGAGAGTTGGGTACTTACAGTCAGTCGATTCGGTCGACCGGGCGGTCGACCGCTCTCTGACCCTGTGCATGTTGTGCACGTCGACCGAAGCTCTGATACTGCTCCGGTCGACCGGGCCAGTCGATCGGCCAACCTGTTTCCTGCTGCTGTTGCTATTTTCTGCTGCGTTTCCTTCGCCTTTTCGTCGTCGACTTCCTTGGCGATCACCTCGACGATCCTCGGCAATCCATGTCAACTTCCTCAGCAATATTCTCTCTTTCCAACAACACGCACATCTCATTCATATCCCTAAATGTTTTTGAAAAGACGTTAAAATGTTTCTCTAATTATTTTCCAATCAGGCTTCGGAAAAACGGTTTTTCATTTGAAAAGTATTTTTCACAAAATATAGTTTTACTTAGTTTTGTGATGATCTCTGATCACACACTGGACCTATCATGATTCAAGAACTCCATTTTGTATTTATGATCAAAATACTTTTTGTCAAAAAGAGATGGACTTCAAAATTCTTCAAAATAAGATTTTGGCTCTGAGGTCTGTGACCGGTCGACCGACCGTCGACCGATTATACACAAGATTTTTTTGAGTGCATTGGTGTGCACTTCGGTCGACCGACTGAGACACACTTAGCCTCGTTTGGGTTCAGTCGACCGTCGGTCGACCATTAGAGAGAGGCTCTCTGGTTGGGTTACTCGGTCGACCAAGCGGTCGGCCGAGCGGTTGACCGTCAACCCCACAGTCGGATTTTCAAACCGTTGGTGTCGATTGACTGGTCGACCAACAAAATAGTTTTGTTCTGATTTTGTGGGCTAGTTTCTATTTTGTCCTTTTTGCGTCACCTTCCAACGATCATATTGAGCTTTCTCTACTAGTTTTCATGCCCTATATATGGTGGGCACTGTAAAAAACCCCATAACAATTTTTCAACTCCAAGATCAAGTTTTAGTGATCAAAATTCATTATCTTAAGAAATTTTGATATTGAGCCAAAAATTCCATATCCTTATTTTTGCTTAAGCTTTCCTTCACCTCTTTTACAACCATTTCTTACCACACAATCTCAAAGAGCTTCAACTATTCCACTTGGTTATAGGATTATATTTGAGTGAGCTTTTGTGATCAAAAGAGATCACTTTTCTTGTATTTGAGAAGTTTGTAGAAGTTGTGGCCTTGAGTGAGCTAGTGAGCTCGATTATAGGTGCTGTGGCACTTAGAGAGGGACCTGCGGGTCCTTTGAGTTCTTGCGGGAACTTGTAAAGGTTGCGATCTCGCGAAATCGATTCTAGTGGAAATTCTTCATTGCGATGAAGGTGAGAATGTAGAGCATTGGCTCGAACCTCGAAATACATCTTTGCGTCTGTGATTGCTTTCTCTTTATCTCTTAGCTTAACTCTCTCTCTCTCTCTCTCTCTCTCTCTCTCTCTCTCTCTCTCTCTCTCTTCTTGCATGCTAATATTGTTCACCTTATTACAAGTATCTCTTATGTTATAATTGTCTATTGCTAGTTAGCTAGTAATTATTTTTATTCCGCATTATTTGTCATAATCTTATAGCCATCACCTATTCACCCCCCCTCTAAGTGATTTACAATTGGTATCAGAGCTAATCCTAGTTTTTTTGTTTAATGACCTTAGGGAGATCCTTCATCTGGCTATATACATTTGTTGCATTTGCTACTTGTTCTTGCACTCTTACTTATTTTCATGGCATCACACACTTTTTAAGCATCAAGTCCCCCCCTCAAATTGATGGATTGAACTTCCCTATTTGGAAGGTCAAGATGACTATATTCCTTAAGTCCCTAGGAGTTAGGTTTTCAAGGCTATTACTAAAGAATTTGTTGAACCTCATGGTAATGAGGATACATGATCTGAAGTAACCGCTAAGGATATGAGGCCAATGCCAAAGCACAATATGCATTAATACAAGCATTGAATGATGATGATCTTTCTCGTGTAATAATTGCAAATCTGCTTATGGTTTGGAATGATTTGCTCATTACTCATGAGGGAACATCTCAAGTCAAGAGATCTAAAGTTGACTTACTTCGTTCTCAATATGAGAATTTCTACATATTTGATAATGAAAGTATTAATGAGATGCTCACTCTATTCACCGAGATTACTAATGGATTATCTCTTTAGGTGACTCCATTGATAATGACCAAAAGATAAGGAAGGTCATTAGACCCCAAATCTTGGGAGTGAAGGTTGCAACTTTAAAGGAGCTCAATGATAGGAAAGAATGGACTTCTCGGGGTTCATCAGAAATCTCAAGACACATGAGACGGGATGAAGGTACGAGAAGAAGGGAGCCTCCCAAAAAAAATGTATAAGCGTTCAAAGCTTCTCCTCCACCATAGAAGAAGAAGATCATCGGAAGATGGTGATGAGGACTTTGCTATGCTCATTGAAGAGTGGGCAAGATGTTTTATAAGAAGAGGAGATAAAGTAACTTCCAAAGAGGAAGACCCCAAGGAAGATTCAAGAAGAAGAAGGAGGAGATGGATCCTAACTATCATTGCAAGAAGATGAGCCACCTTATTGTGGATTACCCTTCTATAAAGCTACCACCTCCAAAAAGTACACAAGAAGAAAAGCTATGGTAGCCACTTGGGACGATTCGGAAAAAGAATCCGAAAAGAATCACACCGCACACGTTTGCTTTATGGCAAATGGAAGGGAGACGTCTAAGGTAAATCTTGAAACCTCTCTTGATGAAGATGATTAACAATGGATGAGCTTGCTCGATTTTTTT
>JAVJIF010025997.1:0-35000 GCA_038442645.1 Agave tequilana
GTGTTTTACAACAAAGCTTTTAAAGAGTTTTTTAGATTTAAAAGATCTGTCTTTATTTGGTTTAAAAGGTTGAAAAAATCAAGAAAAGTATAGTCTTTAGGAGTTGATTTTTGTTCTTCATTTCTATAACCATCTAGAAGTTTTCCCAAGAGTTTTTCTTTGTGATTTGATTTTCAACTCTTTATTTTCTCACACTTGAGCTATCATATCTATCCTATCTATTAGGATCTTATTTTGTGAGAAAAATTGGTTTGTGGTTTAGTGAGACCACCAAGAGTTGTAAACCTTCTTTACTTTGTGATATCCCCTAGTAAGAAGTGACTGTGGAGGTTATGCAATTAGGTTTGTTGTTATCCCTCTTAGTGAGAGGTGATTGTTGGAGAGTAGGCTTTGAGCCTTATCCCTCTAGTGAGAAGTTGATCTTGTTTTGGCTAAGTGCTCATCTCTCTAAGTGTAGAGGTGATTTGTTTGTGCTTTGCCTCTAGTGTAGAGGTTGTTGTTGGTTGAGAGGGAGTTGTGTACTCCAAGTTTGTATTACCCAAATCCTCAGTGGAGGTTCCTTGTGTGGGAAGTCCTGTGAGGGCGATATAGTAAAAATCCTTCTGTGTGAAGGCAGGGACGTAGAGCAGTGGCTCGAATCTCGAACATATCCGATGCTTGCGATTGATCTACTATCTCTAACTCTCTCTAATATTATGCCTTGCATTATTTCATATTGTTCATATCATACATATATGCTTGATATTGTTTGTGTGCCTCACTTATGTTGAACTAAGAGATCTTTACATAGGACCTCAACTCTTATTTAGAGGAATTTAGAGGAGATAGTCAGAGCCCTTCACCGGGAATTCGACTACACTCTTTGGTTATGCTAAGTGTGTTGTAATTTATTTTTAATTCTGCATCTTTTGTCATTAGATTAGCCTTACACCTATTCACACCCCATCTTGGTATATTTTCACCAAGATGGATATAATGGTTTAGTGTAGGACCATTAGCTAGAGGATTTGTATATGATTGCTCTCATATAGAATCAGAATAATTCTAACGCCCTGAATTAAAATCTGATGAATAGGGTTTGCTCGTAGGCCCTTGAAAAATAGAGTTGAATTGATTTTAACCTAGTCCTAATGAATAACCTTATCGAAGGACACTGTTATGAAAGATGAGATGAATTATGACAGTGATGGCACCAAATATTAGGATAAAGTGAAAAAATGGGATAGTGCGTTGATGTAGTCAGTAAAGCTCAGAAGTGTGATTGGTGGATGAAAAGAAGGGTCTGACTTATATAATGGATCATAACCAAATGAATTTTGATAGGCCATGGGAGAATTTTTTTATTTTTTAGATTTTTTTTTTAAAATCCGGTAGAGGTTAAGATTAAAGAAAGCACAGCGTCTCCGGCAACGACACCAAAATTTGATGGGAGAGAATTCACTCTCCCGTTTTAATTAATCGCAAGTGTACGGTCGTTTGATGTAACACTTAAGGGTGGATCCAAATGGACATGTGATTCTTGTAGCTTCAGCACTTCTAGGCATTTTTGGTCTAAAATTTGTGAGTTTGAATTTTTAAACTAAAAATTAATGTAGAAAAAGTCACGTCAAGCACTTAGGTTTGAATCCCTTAAACTAGCATCAAGTGGTCAATCTTTATCTCTCTACCGATCTGTTGTCAATCACTGAATCTCTATTTCTAATGAGCAAATTAAATCTGAATTTCTTGGTCCATCAAAGATAAAGTAACTAAACTATACAAATAGCAGATAAGCAATAAAGCCCTAAACATGGATCATGAACTCTCGATATATAACCTGTCAAATATTAGTTGTTCTAGAAATTAATCTTCTAAAAGTGACAAGTTAAGGTGTGCAACCAGTCCTAATTAGGAGAATCTACCGTTGACTACATGAATTTTTGCCTAAGTTTATCTCTCTAAGATACTTAAGAGGAAAATTAGCTACACATGTCCAAATTATCAACATAATAATCTAAACTATAAAAATTATACAAAAAATTACTCTATTAATTAAAGTAGATTAAAAACTAAACTAATTGACATATCTAAATTAATTAGAACTATTTAATAACTGTAATTGATTACTTAAACAATTAAGCACTAATCAATTAAACTAACAGAATAATTAAAACTAACTAATTAAGTAAATTAATTACCTGCTACAGTTAACTGACCCAAAGCTACTACAATGAGGATTCGGTTCATGTGTGTGAGCCACACACACATACAATAAGAGATCAATCAGCATTGATACTTGGATTGGAATTCTTATAATCTCTTATAATATGTGTATGAGGCCACACACACAAAACATATTATAAGAAGATCAATACACGTGTCAATGCATGATTGGTTTTCTTATTGTATGTGTGTGGCTCACACACATAAGCCGAACCCCTACAATGAGGCTTCCCCCACGTGCTACAGTAGACGTGGACCCCAAAATTGCCTGCTCTCTTCTGTTACGTGGGCCTCACTGTCTCCTCATCTGCAAAGAAATGAGGCGCCGCTCTGTCACGCATCTCGTCACAAGAAAGGACACGTCACCGCCACCTCTGCGTGAACCTTACACGAACTGTGACAGCCGCCGCTGTCTGTGCACGTGGAATGAGGTGAGATGACCGCGTAGACCAAGGCTAAGCCATGGCGAAATGACCCTCATGATGCTGCCTCCATTACGCACATGGAAGAGACGAAGTCTCGCCTTTTGTGCGTGCTGACCGAAGACAAAATGGACTAAGTTGTGATTAAGGGAAAAATGAGAATTAGAGAGAAAATGCACTCACGGGTTGCAGACAACGAGAAAATGCGGCTAAAAGCAAGCCATAAAATTTGGTCAAAAATTGGACAGCCAAAACCGTAGCCTGTACACGAGTATTTATAGACTAGGGTTTTTGGCTATTTTACATTAAGTCCAAAACAATCACAAAGTTACAAGGAGAATAAATAAATGGTTTTGAAATCTCTGTCCATTTTTTCGTTCCAGCCCCTAAACTATACAGAATTGCTTTTTATCCTAACTGGACTCAAACGTCTTTAAATTGGATGTAAATCTCTGTGGGATGAATTTTAAGAGTAGTAAAGTAACCCCAGTGACGTACAAATTTGAATAGCAAGTGCACCAATTGATTGTCAAATCAAAGAGTTAAGAATTTTACCGTGTAGCTTCGGGCTAACGGGTCGTGTCCACGAGGAGGAATGCGATGAAAGCTTTTCGGTGTTTTGTTCAGTAACAAAGAATTGTGCTCGTTTTTTAGTTGAAAAGAAGAATGGAGAGAAGGGAAATGAATAAAAGAGAAATTGCAACTTTGGAGAAGGAGATTTAAAAAACTTTGAAAATTGTTTGGTTATTTTAAATATAAGAAGGAGATGATCTGAGCTCACTAATTTTATTTACTTCACTACTTATCTCAAGAATAATTTTAGTGCATCACTTTTATCATAGGCAAAAGAGCTTAATTTCTTTTAGTGTTCAAGTAAAACAAATGAGATGATTTTATATCAAATCTTGAGATCTTTCTTAACACAACATTAAAAATAGAATGTTAAACCATCAAGCGCGAGGAAGCAAGTATGGAATAAAAACGATTTACAAATAGTTGTGCCTTGAAAATCCAAGTTTTAAAAGAAGAGCATCATCATGAGCTTTCAAGAATAAAATTAACTTTTGGCATTATGATTCAAGAGAGTTCTTCCATCAAATTCAATCGAGAGAGAAGAGGTAGAAAACATCAATTAGTGAGCCCAGAAAATGATTTAGCTACTCATTATGAAATGAAAACAAATAAGAAATTGACAATTAAACACAAATATATCGAATTCAAGTTGAGTTGGAATGGCAAGTAGAAGCTCCTTTGATTGTCACTTCAAAGAAATTACCACTCTAATCCACTCTTCTCTCTTTTCTGGTCTAAACTAAAAAAAACAATAAAGAGGAGATACAACTTCTCTAAGCTATCTAACAATGTTCCTAAACCCTAAAAATGAACAATAAATTTAATCCTAGTCCTCGCTCTTTTTTCTCTGTTAAAACTGGTATTTATAAGGAAAAATCAGAGGAGGGAGATCGTAGAAAGATTGGGGGAGCAAACGCTCCCCCAACAGAAGCAACCAAGCCACGAAAACGCGGCTAGGGCCGCGTTTCTGGGCCCTGGTGTGGCCAGTTGGCCACACCCAATTGGGTGGCTCTCCTGGTTTGGTGCTTCTCCTGTATCTCTTCTGCTGGTTTTTTCGTTTCTGCTCCAGGATTTGACGAAACATCCTTTATTGTTGGCTTTAACTGCTTAATTTGGGAGGATTCTTTTCAATCAGTTTCAACCTCTCGATATGCCAAGATTTTGCCCTGATTCCTTGATTTCGAATTTATTCTGAATTAAATCAGAATTTGGTGGGCTTTTGGGCTTGTTTCTCTTCCTCTCTTTTAGCAATTGGGCCTACATTGAATAAAGAAGAAGAAGACTTATTAATAGGGTTTATTAGCTAAAATCATGGTAAGGTGACAATGTATATGCAAAATATGTGACAGATCACACCCTCACACTTATCTTTTGCTCGCCCTCGAGCAAAACATCAGACTAATTCTAATTAATTATTAGACCACTTTCGTAGGTCACTCAATTGCACTGAGCATGTACAACAAGCCATTAAACCTCTAGGTTACTCCTAGAGGACGAGTTTTTTTCTCGTGAGGGTTTTCAGTAGATTGCACCCACAAAAATCCATAACAAATGTTAGTATTTTTGAAAAGCATTTTTAAAGGAGAATATTTGAAGTATATTTGTAAGGCTTTAAGTAATCTATAAGTATAGGAATATCAAATTTTTTATTCTGAAACTCAGCTCTATTCAAAAACATGTCATCAATCAAAGTAAAGAGTCAAATTGTACTTCTCATCTAGTCTATTAATTTACCCTGAGTCGTATGCACCATCGTGACTGTGAAGTTGACTAAGGGTTCTTTAACATTAACACCTATGCCTTATTTATATTTATTTTTGGTGGAATTTATTCCTCAATTTCATTAGGCTTTCTAATCTGCTCATGTAACGAGCCTTTAGTCGGTGACACCAAAACCGGACAGTTTTAGGGTACCAGGTAAGAAAACACCCTAAGGACTTAAAAACTCGAGCATAAGGCCACGAAACCAGTTTTTATTTATAAAATGTACCCCTTTTAGGCGTGAATACTTATGCTTCATGAGGCATAGATACCCATCTTAATCAGAGGATTTATATATATATATATATATATATATATATATATATATATATATATATTTAAACTTATCTAATTATCTTTTGCATAAATACCAAGCCTTGCTTAGGCCAAAGCACCTATCTAATCAATAATTAGATTTGTTTATTTTTTATATAGTTTTTTTCATACATATATACATTTTTTTTATAAGGCATAAGAGTCTTTGTTTTAAACCCTAAGTGTGTAAGTGTATTTAGTGTGCATATTTCATCAAGGTAAATATCAAGACTAAATTACTTTCACAAATTTCTTCCTAATCCTAAAAATCAAACAAGTCATATTATTTTGACCAAGTGTAAGAAATCCTAATTATGACTTTCCTACTCCTTAAAATTGACTTAATTTCTTACAAAATATATCAAAATATTGTTCTTACCTTTCAAAAAGTTTTTTTTTATATATATACAATTTTTTCTTTTAAGTTATATTAGTCATGTTAGAACCCTCCCCCACACTTATCTCATGCATTGTCCCCAATGTATGAAAGAAATGTATACATGCATGAAATGAAATGTAAAAGTGGTGCATATATTATACAGAAATATGTACAACATCAAGTTCCTCCCACACCTAGATCTTTTTTAGTCTTATCCTCTAGCTCTCTTCCCGTCATTCCAATGGATCCTTTTTATAGGGCATAATGGGGAGGCCAATTTTTCTATCATTTTAGCGCTCTTCCTCCTATGTCTCAACTTCTTTAGGTTTTCCTTCCTCATATTTTTACGTTCATTATTCAAAAATTGATCACCACCAACTTCTCAGTTGGAACTTCCTCACTATTAATGCCTAGAAATTCTAACTCAGTTCTATATATCTCCTCAAAGTTTAAGTCAACACTTTCCCCTAGAGATGTGTAATTACCAAAGATTCCTAGTTGGTTCATTCAAATACATGAGTTCTTCTTCGAAGAGGTTTTCAAAGAGTATGTCAATCGGAGGTTCTTGAATTATATTCTCATGCGATACATTATTAGTTGGCTCATCAAAAGTGAAGATATTCAAATCAAATTTTCCCTTTTTAAAGGGTACTCTAACATTAGGATCTCCGACATATGTCTTCTCATTAATAATCGCATTCATTCTTAAATAATTCATTAAGAAACAACGACTCATCTTCTATATCTTCACTCTCTTCATCGCAATTATTTTCAACAAAGTTTACCTTAAATGTTTGATCTCTTATCTTACGAGGTTATTTTTTAGGTTAAAGACATTGACTTCTCTAGTCATGTCCCCAAAAGTTAACCTCATGGACCCATTCCTACAATTGATGATGGCATTGGCAGTAGCAAGGAATGGTCGCCCTAGGATAACAGGAGTTTGAGCCCTATGATTGGAGTTAGACGCAGGTTGTGTCTTTAGAACTATGAAATCAACAGGGTAAATAAACTCCCCAACCCGGATAAGGACATCATTAATCTCCCCTTTTGGAACTTTCACTGAACGATCAGCCAGTTGGATAGTGACTCGAGTTGGACTAAGATTGTCCAACCCGAATGTTGATAAACTGAGAATGGAAGCAAGTTGATCTTGCCCCAAGTTAAGAAGTACACGACGAATATCTCGACTTGTCCTATTGTGCAGGCAATGGTTGGACTATCTGGATCCTTGTACTTAACAGGGATCGGACTCGATAGTAGCTCACTAATGTTAGTGGCTAAAAAGACCTTTTTAGGTACATTAGTCTTTCTCTTCTTGGTGCACATGTCCTTAAGAAACTTAGCATAAGATGAAACTTGTTGGATGGCATCAAGAAGTGGCACATTTATCTTCACTTGATTAAAGATCTCAATTATCTTATCCATGTGTGAATTTTGCTTGTTATTTTTCAGCCTATTAGGAATGGTGCTATAGGCTGGTGCACATGACTGGTTGACTTATCTTTTTCAGATTCATTAAATTTAGGAGGAGTGGGATTAGATGAGGTGAATGCTGAAGTGTGATTGTACTGACTAGGATTAGGTGGTGTTGACACTTGGTTATCAACTTTCTTTACCGACCTCAATGTATGAACAACATTACATTGATTCAGTAATGATCCTCAAACAAATGAGCTTGTTGTTAATTCCTAGGATTCATAATTGGTTGACTGGGTAAGGTACCCTTTTACCTCTCATGTTGTGGGTTGGCTAACTGGCTCATTTGACCCTCTAGCCTCTGTATTATTTGCATGAAGGAATCTTGGTTCTTCATATACCTTTCTATGTTTCTCTCAAAATCAGTCATTCTCCTTTCGAGTTGAGGATTCTGGAAGGAAGATGGTGGAGCTGGTTGGAAAAATTTTATTGATAATTTGAAAAATTATCGGGAGAATTGTGATGGTGATTAGAAAAGTTACGTTGATGATTGGAAGAATTATTGGAATGATGGAAGTGGCTTGCATGGTTTGACCATGGGTGGTCATTATTTTGTTGGCTCCACGAGAAATATGGGTGATTTCTCCAGCCAGGATTGTACATTAGAGCATAAGGATCATTGTTTGGCCTTGAAAAGGCCGCATTCATCAGTTCAGAAAAGTGTTGGTGAGTTTGAAATACAGGACACTTCTCAAACATATGATTTATAGCCTGACAGTAAGTACAACCCGGAGTTGAAAATTAGTTCGGGCTAACTTGATTGACTGGACTTGGTTCCTTAGTTTCTAAAACTTCCAGTCTTCTCGCTAGGTTAGCTAACTTAGCCTCATTAGTTATGGATGATTCAATTGAATGGAGACCTCCTTTTGAAGAGATAGAGTTTGGATTTCTAGAGTTTTCACTAGTAGGTCCCCATTTGATGGTCTTTTCAACTAGATTCTCATATAAATCCCATCCTTCATGCTCATCCTTCTGCAAGATCCCCCTTGGCACATGCTTTCTAAGAGGGTCTTGGTCGAAAGTCTAAACCGTCATAAATAATTTGGCATTGTCGTTATTTCTCTATTCATGATAAGGACATTAGACAAGGAGGTCCTTGAAGCGTTCAAAGTACCTCCAAAACGGTTCACTAGGTTCTTGCTTGAACTGCATGATGTTTTTCCTAACGAGAGCGGTCTTGTAGATTGGATAGAATTTCTTTAAGAAGACCTTGATGAAACCATCTCAAGATGTGATAGAGCCAGCCACTAAGCTGTAGAGCCATTTCTTAGCTAAGTCCTTAAGAGCAAATGGGACAAATCTCAACTTAATAGCATCATCTGTAAGGTGTGGGATTTTCATCATTAAGCATACTTCCTCAAATTCTCTTATGAAGAAATAAGCATCTTCAGACTCTAAGCCATGGAACTTAGGGAGTGTATTGATGAACTGTGACTTAAGCTCAAAGTTAATTCACCAACCGATGGAAGTTGGATGCAGGATGGGAGTGATGTTCTAATGGGATAGAACCTATCCTGCAACGATGTCGGTCGATCCATAACCGAATCTGGTCTTGTTTCGAACTTGGGTGGTGATGTGTTTTTAGTTAACCTAGATGAATTAGGGTCTTTTGACCACACTTGCATACACAAACACAATCACAAATAAGTTCACCAATAGTCAAGAAGAGAAAACAACCAAACCTAGTTTAAGGTAACCTTGACCTAGACAACTCCTAACTGGTTGATTGTCCACTGGAGGTATAATGCAGATTTTGACCACAAGCTAATCAGCCAGGTCAGGACAAGATTGGTTGGAGGTTATCCGTCAAAGACGTTCCTTAATTAAGTAACCACCAACCTTCGGGCTTTCAGCCCTTAATCCCCTTCTTAGACACTGATTTTGCAGGAGTCAAATTCCAACACTTTCCCCCTTAGGATAATCTCCTAATGAGTTCGAGATGTCCCTAAGGCCAACGTCTATCAGATTTTACTTAGGCTTAGGTTGTGTGTGCTTGGAGATGGTTTGTGGGCTAAGAAAGGGTAATGACTTCCCCACCTTATCTTGACTTGGTTTTACCCTTAGAATTGATTTGTGCAAAGTGTGCAAGATATAGAAAAGTAGCATTCAAAAGTAAATATCACCCAAGAATGTTTTCTAAACTATATGCTATGCATACATACCTTGTCTCCAGCTATCTTCAACAGTAATTGTAAAATAAACGTAATTAGACAAATGCCTAGAATGCAAGTCTAAACGTTTTTTAAGCAATTAACAATCACTCAAATTACTGATGGATTAAAATAGAGATGGTGGATAGCAGATATAGTAAGAATATAACGTACAAAAACTTAATTTTTTTGCGAGCAATATGTCCTACAAAAAAGAGTTTTAGTAGTCTAATGAAATTTTCAACTTTTGCAACACAATTTATTGAAATTCTGTTTCCTACTTTCGAGAGTAGGGGCACAGAATTTGTAAGTCTTCTCTTGCAAAGGTTGAATGCTAGATCTGAATCTTGAAGTCCCTGATACAACACACCAAACTTGTTAAAAAATAAAATACACTGTTCCCTCACCGGCAATGGCGCCAAAAATTGATTGTCAAATCAAAGAGTTAAAAATTTTACCATGTAGCTTCGGGCTAACGGGTCGTGTCCACGAGGAGGAATGCGATGAAAGCTTTTCGATGTTTTGTTTAATAACAAAGGATTGTGCTCATTTTTTAGTTGAAAAGAAGAATGGAGAGAAGGAAAATAAATAAAAGAGAAATTGCAACTTTGGAAAAGGCTTTGGAGAAGGTGATTTAAAAAATTTTGAAAATTATTGGTTGTTTAAATATAAGAAGGAGAAGATCTGGGCTCACTAATTTTATTTACTTCACTACTTATCTCAAGAATAATTTTAGTATGTCATTTTTATCATAGGCAAAAGAGCTTAATTTCTTTTAGTGTTCAAGTAAAACAAATGAGATGATTTCGGATCAAATCTTGAGATCTTTCTTAGCACAACATTAAAAATAGAATGCTAAACCATCAAGCACGAGGAAGCAAGTATGGAATAAAATGATTTACAAATAGTTATGCCTTGAAAATCTAAGTTTTAAAAGAAGAGCATCATCATGAGCTTTCAAGAATAAAAATTAATTTTAGGCATTATGATTCAAGAGAGTTCTTCTATCAAATTTAATCAAGAGAGAAAAGGTAGAAAACATAAATTAGTGAGCCCAAAAAATGATTTAGCTACTCATTATGAAATAAAAACAAATAAAAAATTGACAATTAAACACAAACATACTGAATTCAAGTTGAGTTGGAATGGCAAGTAGAAGCTCCTTTAATTGTCACATCAAAGACGAATTACACACTCAAATCAACTCTTCTCTCTTTTCTGGTCTAAACTAAAAAAAAATAAAGAGAGATGCAACTTCTCCAAGCTATCTAACAATGTTCCTAAACCCTTAAAATAAACAATAAATTTAATCCTAGTCCTCGCTCTTTTTTTCTGTTGAAACTAGTATTTATAGGGAAAAACCAGAGGGGGGAGATCGTAAAAAGATTGGGGGAGCAAACGCTCCCCCAACAGAAGCAACCAAGCCGCAAAAACGCGGCCCTAGCGGCGTTTCCGCGTCCCTGGTGTGGCCAGTTGGCCACACCCAATTGGGTGGCTCTCCTGGTTTGGTGATTCTCCTATATCTTCTTCTAGTTTTTTTTCGTTTCTGCTCTAGAATTTGACGAAACAGCCTTTGATTGTTTGCTTTAACCGCTTGATTTGGGAGGATTCTTTTCAACCGGTTTTCAACTTCTCTGATATGTCAAGATTTTATCCTGATTCCTTGATTTCGAATTTATTCTGAATTAAATCAGAATTTGGTGAGCTTTTGGGCTTGTTTCTCTTTCCTTTCTTTTAGCAATTGGGCCTACATTGAACAAAGAAGAAGAAGACTTATTAATAAGATTTATTAGCTAAAAAGCATGGTAAGGTGACAATGTATATGCAACATATGTGATTGATCACCAATCGTTTTCAAGTAATATAGTAGTGAGTAGAGTATCATTCCCATGATGATTGTTGTTCAAGTGATAACTTAATCTTTCCTAATACTATTTGAATAATCAATTTAGTTAGAAGATGTTGTAACTAAACTATTACCAAAAAAGTTTATTTTAATTATGAAAAGAACTAGGGTAATAATTTCGGTAATTGTAATCAGATAAAATATTATACTTGTGCTAATTCATCCTATTCATATTGACATTTAGAATTTCTTATCCTAATCAGTGCTTTCTCTTGAACGATACCGATTCTATCTTCTAAATTTAGAATCCACAATCTCTTGATCTAGTAGATTGCTAGTCAAAAGATGCATTAAGTGTGATGGATATTCCTACTTGACTGCACAAATTTTACGTCTCAACATTTTGAGTTATAGTTGTTATTCCTAAAAGCTTTTGCTAAATTATCTCCTCTCAGACTCTAATCTAACCTTCTGATTAATTGTGCACACCAATTATAACATAAAACACAAGATTTAGCAACTGAGCATATAAAAGATTTAAACTTTATAAAACACATAAGAGAATTTGCACAAAATAGAATCTTATATTAATATTACAAGCCCTAAATCATGCCCCTAGTTGTGAAAAATTAGTACATAACTAAGAAAATAGAACACATTATAATATTGAAAGAGATCATAGAAATTAAAAGAAAAGTAAAAGAGAAGTAAGAGAGCATCAAATAAAGATGAAACCTTGACAAATTTTTTGATGAAAGTACTCTGAGATTTAATGGTTAACAGCAGAATTTTATTGATTTTCGCTCAAAATAAAAGAGAGAATAAACATTGTATATTGTACAAGAGGCTTGGCGATTTTTATATAGAACAGAGAGCAGTAGAACCCTAGTCGAATACAAAAACCTAGATTTCTTAATTTACACGAATTATTCAAAAAATTTTATTCATAAGCAACGCCAGAGTTCGACCAGCTGGCTGAATATTCGGCTGGCTGAACGAACTTCTTGCTGCATTGACACTCCGCTTTTTGACTCGTGTTGACCTTTGAGTTGGCCTTCCAATTGACTGGTCTATGGCTGCTTGACCGAAATATACGGCTGGGTGGCTGAACTCTTGGTCCATTTTAGTCCCAGATTTTGTGAAGCTCCTAGTTTTACATGAAAGCTCTGTTGAGATGTTCGATCTCTGATTTAGATCTTTAGTTCTGCATTTCTTTTGTTCATTTGGTATCGTCAATTTGTTAATTTTCGCTCTTTTTATTCTAATTTGCTCTTGACCTAAAATCTCAAAAATAACACTAACAAAAAACCCATGTAGCATTAAATATGACAAATAATAGACATAAAAAGTGATGTAAAATATTTATATAAACCACACTCATCATACCCGTATACCTACTTTTTGCTAGTCCTCGAGCAAAATCCTAATCTAAAAAGAAAAAGAAAAACTAAAAAAAATCCTAAAAATAAAATCCTAATCCACTTTCGTAGGACTCACATTGCACTTAGCACGTACAACAAGCTGTTAAACCCCTAGGTTACCATAGTGGACGAGTGTTATCTCGTGAGGGTTTTCAGTGAATTACACCCACAAAATTCGATGAAAGAATTCAAAAGATAGAAGAAATTATAATAAAAATGATAACCAAAAATAAAAAAATAAAATAAAATAAAAATAAAGAAAGACAAAATATTTTTAGAGTGGTAAGCATCACTAATGTATAAGTTCTCTAGTTACCATATGTTGGCCCAAAGGCCTTTCACTCTAGTTTTGATGATGATTAACTCATGTAGTTATGTGTACTAATTATCTTGTGATTTTAGTTTCAGATTATTAATCAAGATATTAGTTGGTGTTTAGCTTCAACAAGATGAATTGGAAGCTTGCACATGTTGATTCAAGAGCCCGCGCATCAAAGATCATACATTGCACTTGCTCGGTGAATCAAGAGTTTTTGGATCGAGCCTACTTGGAGATTGCGCTCTAGCTTGGAGATTGCGCTCTACAAGAAGACTTAGGTATCCATAGTTTTAGTTTGGGTTTAGATCCTAATTGTAAAGATTAGAATAGTATGATAAGCTCAAGTTCACAACACACACCTTTCATGTTTTGATTTTCGGTTTTAGGTTTAACCGATCTTGGTTTTCATGAATAGATTTTTTTTTATCAAAACAAGTTTACATGGTTTATGTATATTAGATTTGTTCTATATACATGCATGCTTCAATTGTTTAGACAAACTTTGTTTGATAATCTATTCCATGTGTTTTATGTTTTGGTATTTACAACAAAACATATTTTTGGACTTAATGACAAAAATCATGATATATATATATATGTTTCTTGTATATTGAATTTCTATTCATATACAATATGCTTCAAAGTGTTTAAATATCATATTTTTGTATCATGGATAAGTTTTAGACAATGTGTATTTTCTATTCAAAATACAAGGTTTTAGAAAATACGATTTTTGGTTTTTGGCAAAATTTCTATGACACAAAAATAGTCAAATATGTTTGAAATTTGTGTTAGGATTTTTAACACAAGTTTGTATTTCAATATAAAATGATAAAACTATTTTTGTGGAATTTTAGAGATTTTGTGGGATTTATTATAATATTTTTTCCCCAGATTTCAGACCTGATTTTTGTCTGCCAGGCTTGGCCGGTCGACTGGTACGGTCGACCGCACCAAAGAAGCCAGTCGACCGTTCCGGTCGACTGACGTGCACGGATACGTGCACGCAGGCTGACACTGCATCCGGTCGACCGAAGCGGTCGACCGACAGAGAGCTGTTTGCTCTCAGGTATTTTCGGTCGACCGAGGCGGTCGACCGGTAGCCACAACGGTTCTAAATTTGACCGTTGGGCGGTCGACCGTCCCGGTCGACCGGAAGGCTATTTCTGGCAAAAGTTCTGTAAACGGCTATTTTCTGTAATTGCCTATAAATACCCCATTTGAGAGAGGTTTTCTCTAAGATTTTCTGTGCGAATTTTTGCTGATTCTCTGGTGTTTTCAAAGCAATCAAAAGAAGTTTTTGAGCTTGAATTGTACAATCCATTTGGTGTTTTCATTAGGGTTTGGAAAATCAAAGAAAGGGTTTTTGGGAAAGAATTTTGATTGAACTATTCTATCTTGATTTCTTGATTTTTCCCAAGGATTTTCTTTGTGATTTCTGATTTCCATTCCTTTGGTTTTCTCCACACTTGAGCAAAAATCTACTATCTATATGTATAGGTTATTTGTGTGGAAGAAGAAGTTGTTTGTGGTTGTTGTTGTGACCACCAAGTTGTAACCCAATCTTTTTTTAGCTTTGTGCTTTGGTTGTATCCCTCTAGTTGAGAGGTGATCCTTGTATTGGTTGGTGATTGGGAGTTTGTTGTATTGGTTGGGAGTTTGCCTCAAGGAGGAGGTTGTGATTGTTGGAGTTTGCCTCAAGGAGGAGGTTGTGTTTGTTGGCTTGGAGTGGTGCCTCAAGAAGGAGGTTGTACTTGTAAAGAGAGGAGTTGGGTACTCCTTGTGAGAGTTCTTGGTGAACGAGCTAGTGGATTAGAAATCCTTCGTGTGTCGAAGGCGGGGATGTAGAGCTGGGTGCTCGAACCTCGAAACATATCTCTGTGTTTGCGATTGATCCATTGACTCTTTCTCTACTCTCTCTTTACTTTGTGCCTTGCATTTATTTACATTGCTCATTCATATTTGCTTGGCTTGGTTGTGTGCATCACTTGTTGATAGCACTTGAGTGTAATTTGCATTAAGTTTTTAAATTCCGCATTTAGTCCATAGATTAGCATTGTCACCTATTCACCCCCCCTCTAGGTGACTTTTCAATTGGTATCAGAGCTAGTGCTCCTGATATTTAGGTTTAACCACCTAGGAGTGATCTTGGTTTGCTAATCTTCACTTGCATTTTCATTTGCACTCATACTAGTTTGCACTCATGGCTAGCCCTCCTATGTTTGACCATTTTAGACTTGATGCTTGGAAGGTGGACATGACTAGGCATTTAAAAACACTAGGTCATCTAGTTTATCAAGCCATTACCATAGAATCCCTCCCAAATAGTAGCAAGCATAAGAAGGCTAATGCATTAGCACTTAGAGCACTTAGAGCATCTCTAAATGAATTTCTTTTACCCGTTTTTGATCACTATGATTCGGCTTTTGCAGTTTGGAGCATCTTGACGTCTCCCGAGCTTCCAAGGATAATTAACAAGATGAGGAGATCTAAAAGAGAAAAGTCCGTAGAGCAATGCCTCATGGTCCAAGGGAAGAACTCCCTTGAGGTACAATCGGATTCTCATATTGATGATAGCTCTAGTTCCTATTGCCATGGTTGTTTTGAAGTTCAAACTTTAAATATGAAACTTGCTCAAAAGCTTGAAAATTTGTTAGAAAAACATGATTTGTTGAAAGAAGATAATCTTGTGTTGAAAAATGAATTAAAGGATTTATGCTCTAATTTTGAATTGGTTTTGCAAGAGAAGGAAGAGATTGCAAGTGAATGTGACTCACTTAAATCTCAACTTGAACTTGCTTTAAAGGAAAATGAATTTTTGAAAAACAAAAATGATTGTGATGATGTTGTAAAGCACAATGAGATTTTATCTTCAAAATTGGATTTTACTTTTAAAGAAAATCTTACTTTGAAAAATGATATTGATTCAATTACTAGAGAATTGGATTTGGTTTTGATTAAAAATAAATCTTTGCAAAAAGAGATTGATGTTTGCCATGCTAATGTTGCTTCATGTTCTAGCACACCTATTGCATGCTCCACTTTATCTTCTAACATTGAAAATGATATACTTGTTTTGAAGAAAAGTGTTGATAGTTTGGGCTCCACTTTGAGCCATTGTGCCATGAATCACACACGATTGGAAACCTTGGTTCGCATGAAACAAGTTCCAACCTTGCATGCACACCCATCTAGGCATACACATGCTTTTCATGATCACCACCATCATATGTATGCTCACGTGTACACATGTACACATTGTGGTCGAAAAGGCCACCTTGCTAGATTTTGTTATGATCGCATTTATCATGAAAATTTAGCAACTAATTATGTTTGGGTTAGAAAAGATACTAACCCCCGTGGACCCACAAAGAAATGGGTACCAAGATCCACCTCTTTGACTTTTGATGTAGGTGGGAGCTCTCGCGTCACGTGAGGGTATTGGTGCCTTGAGGTGGATGCATTCTAAGCTAAAAGGAGAACCATTTGGATGCTTCACTCTCAAGGAGATTTGGTGGGAGGACCATCGTGTTTTGGAGACATGGAGAGTTGCCCCTTTGGTTTTGGTAACAATCCCTTACTTCATTTAGTGTTTACATGCTTTTCACTTTTTTTTTATAGCATGTTGTATTTTATTGTCCATTATGCTTGTGCCATTATATTTAAGTTGTACATGTTTAGCTACTTGAGCACCCATGCTTCATTTGGAATCTACATTTAGTGTCTCACCTTGTTTAAACTAACATGTATGCTTTAGATCTAATGTACATGCATATGCACAATGATCATATGATGTTCATGATTCTATGATTTTGTGTTTTAATGATTCATGTGTTGATTAGTATGTTCATTGCCATACATGTATTGCAATTTGTAATCACCATTGTTTATATGATTCCATATTTTGTGTTTTCACAATTGTTTTGATATTATGTATATCTTGATTCTTATAGCATATGAATTTACATAAGGATCATTTTTAGAATAATTGTTGATTTATGACTTTTTTATGCTTTATGATTTGAATATATGCTTAGATGTTTGGTTTCATGAAAACTAGGAGTTATACTTGTACATAGAATGGGCCACAAATAAACCTTTATATATGTTTGTGCTTGGATGCCTATTTGTACTCATTAGATGTGCTAGTATAGTCTAATTTTGATGATTCATGCATTCAAACATGTATTCCTCATTTTTGATATGATTTATGATCATGTGTTTTCTATGATAAAGTGTTTTCACTTCATGTATATGTCTATTTTGCCAAACCTTAAGATATACATGTATGCCCCTTGAGTCATTTGCTTTTCATGCAAATCTATATTTTGGACTCAATTGTGTTTAGGGATATGTATGTATACTTTTGCTTTGTCTAAACATACATATACCTTGAAGTATAAATTAACTTTTAATGAAGAGTTTAGATTTTCATGTTTTTAGGAGATTTCCTTTAGTAATGAAAATTTAGTTTTCATATGTTTATATTTTAAAGGAATTTCAATTGAGCTTAAATGCCTATTTTCATGTTGATATGTGTCACACAACACTTGTACACTCACCTTATTTAATGTTTTCTCATGACTTAGTTTTCATGAGTACAAATTGTGCTATATGGATTTTGAGTGTTTTAGTGCCATGTGGTTTACATGCGTCTTCATGAAAAATATTTTTATTATTCCTTACTTGAAGGATTTCGTACTAGTTTACCCTCCATTTAACTAGTTGCGATATTCTTCATTTTGGTAGAGATTTTCAAACATACTATAATTTCAAATCTATTTTTGAAAACCCCTACCATAAAGGGTGGTTGGATGGGAGATCATGTTCATGTATGCTTTATAATGAAAATCATTTTAAACTTGCACATGATTGGGTGGTAGTGAATATGAGATATACACTTGATCTTATTGTTGTTTCAATTGGTATCATTGAATTCTTTCAATTGGTATCAAATCTTGACATCATTTTGTATACTCATATATGTTTTGTCTTATATATATGTATGCATACACTTCATATAGTATCAATTTACAATTGGTATCTCTGTATCAAATTTTAAATTGGTATCTATTTCTTACATACATATATAGATGATTTATTTGTGCTTCAAGATATATGCACAAATTTTGCTTATGATAAGCTTGATTTTTTTTTTAAATGACCATCATTTTTAATTGATTCAATTTTCAATTGGTTTCTTTATACAAGCATTATCATTATCTTGCTTATGCTAAGCTTGAGCTTTAACATTATTTCAATTGACTTAGTTTTCAATTGGTATCTTATTTCTAGCTTAAGCATATGTTTAGTTGGTATTTCATAAAGGGGGAGAAAATTCACATTTCAATTTTTCAATTGGTATTTAGTTTACCATTGGTTTTGTTTCCCACTCCCAAACTTTATGAGAAAAAAAAAATGATTTAAGAATGATTAATGATTTTTAATTGGTATCATATGCTTATAAAGATATATGTCTTCAATTCGTATCAAGATGCATTTGTTCACTCAAATTGGTATCAATGTGTTTTTCAATTGGTATCAATGTGTTTTATTTTCAATATGTTTTAATTTCAATTGGGATCATATTTGTTTTCAATGCCCCTCTTACTTTCAATTGGTAATTGGTAGGCATTTCTTAAATGTTTTTATGATCACTTTCTATTGATATCATTATGCACTTCTTTGACACATTTTTTTTAATTGGTATCACTTTTGGTTTCACCCGTTGAAGTAGTTTGTTTATTCTTTGTTTCATATATTTAGGGGGAGAAGAATTCATATCTATTTTATTTTTACCCCTTTGTTGATGATTGACAAAAGGGGGAGAAGATTTATTGGAGTTGATATGCATGAGTTTTCAGTTTTATGTTCATTTCATCTCCATTGGTATTGGTATCAAGAGCATTATGAGTTTTGTTTTTATTAGTATCCATTGGTATCAAGTGGTATCAAGAGCATGTTTTGGTAATTTAGTTGTTTTGTTTTAATTGGAATCAATAGCATGTTTCATATGCATATTCATTTTATGTCAAGAACCCTGTTTATATACCTTGTTTATATGCATCTTATTGTTTGTTTATTCCTATGCATGAGTTAAGGGGGAGCTTCTTTGAAGCTTTACTTTAATCCATGCATATATAACTCCATGAGTTTTGTCATCATCAAAAAGGGGGAGATTGTTGGCCCAAAGGCCTTTCACTCTAGTTTTGATGATGATTAACTCATGTAGTTATGTGTACTAATTATCTTGTGATTTTAGTTTCAGTTTATTAATCAAGATATTAGTTGGTGTTTAGCTTCAACAAGATGAATTGGAAGCTTGCACATGTTGATTCAAGAGCCCGCGCATCAAAGATCATACATTGCACTTGCTCGGTGAATCAAGAGTTTTTGGATCGAGCCTACTTGGAGATTGCGCTCTAGCTTGGAGATTGCGCTCTACAAGAAGACTTAGGTATCCATAGTTTTAGTTTGGGTTTAGATCCTAATTGTAAAGATTAGAATAGTATGATAAGCTCAAGTTCACAACACACACCTTTCATGTTTTGATTTTCGGTTTTAGGTTTAACCGATCTTGGTTTTCATGAATAGATTTTTTTTTATCAAAACAAGTTTACATGGTTTATGTATATTAGATTTGTTCTATATACATGCATGCTTCAATTGTTTAGACAAACTTTGTTTGATAATCTATTCCATGTGTTTTATGTTTTAGTATTTACAACAAAACATATTTTGGACTTAATGACAAAAATCATGACATATATATATGTTTCTTGTATATTGAATTTCTATTCATATACAATATGCTTCAAAGTGTTTAAATATCATATTTTTGTATCATGGATAAGTTTTAGACAATGTGTATTTTCTATTCAAAATACAAGGTTTTAGAAAATACGGTTTTTGGTTTTTGGCAAAATTTCTATGACACAAAAATAGTCAAATATGTTTGAAATTTGTGTTAGGATTTTTAACACAAGTTTGTATTTCAATATAAAATGATAAAACTATTTTTGTGAAATTTTAGAGATTTTGTGGGATTTATTATAATATTTTTTCCCCAGATTTCAGACCTGATTTTTGTCTGCCAGGCTTGGCCGGTCGACTGGTACGGTCGACCGCACCAAAGAAGCCAGTCGACCGTTCCGGTCGACTGACGTGCACGGATACGTGCACGCAGGCTGACACTGCATCCGGTCGACCGAAGCGGTCGACCGACAGAGAGTTGTTTGCTCTCAGGTATTTTCGGTCGACCGAGGCGGTCGACCGGTAGCCACAACGGTTCTAAATTTGACCGTTGGGCGGTCGACCGTCCCGGTCGGCCGAAAGGCTATTTCTGGCAAAAGTTCTGTAAACGGCTATTTTCTGTAATTGCCTATAAATACCCCATTTGAGAGAGGTTTTCTCTAAGATTTTCTGTGCGAATTTTTGCTGATTCTCTGGTGTTTTCAAAGCAATCAAAAGAAGTTTTTGAGTTTGAATTGTACAATCCATTTGGTGTTTTCATTAGGGTTTGGAAAATCAAAGAAAGGGTTTTTGGGAAAGAATTTTGATTGAACTATTCTATCTTGATTTCTTGATTTTTCCCAAGGATTTTCTTTGTGATTTCTGATTTCCATTCCTTTAGTTTTCTCCACACTTGAGCAAAAATCTACTATCTATATCTATAGGTTATTTGTGTGGAAGAAGAAGTTGTTTGTGGTTGTTGTTGTGACCACCAAGTTGTAACCCAATCTTTTCTTAGCTTTGTGCTTTGGGTTGTATCCCTCTAGTTGAGAGGTGATCCTTGTATTGGTTGGTGATTGGGAGTTTGTTGTATTGGTTGGGAGTTTGCCTCAAGGAGGAGGTTGTGATTGTTGGAGTTTGCCTCAAGGAGGAGGTTGTGTTTGTTGGCTTGGAGTGGTGCCTCAAGAAGGAGGTTGTACTTGTAAAGAGAGGAGTTGGGTACTCCTTGTGAGAGTTCTTGGTGAACGAGCTAGTGGATTAGAAATCCTTTAAGTCGAAGGCGGGGATGTAGAGCTGGGTGCTCGAACCTCGAAACATATCTCTGTATTTGCGATTGATCCATTGACTCTTTCTCTACTCTCTCTTTACTTTGTGCCTTGCATTTATTTACATTGCTCATTCATATTTGCTTGGCTTGGTTGTGTGCATCACTTGTTGATAGCACTTGAGTGTAATTTGCATTAAGTTTTTAAATTCCGCATTTAGTCCATAGATTAGCATTGTCACCTATTCACCCCCCTCCCCTCTAGGTGACTTTTCACCATAAACTCTCATTATCAAGTTTAATCTCTTATCAAGAATTCTATCATCTAATTTGTAGAAATTTTCAAATCTTAGCATATATCACCATCCTTTCTAAGTTTTCCGATTCTATGCATCTTAATGTGTATAGTTCTTAACTTGGGATTTTTGATTCAAACTTTCATACTTAAAATATTTATTATTATTTTTTTATAGAATTTTGAAGTATTACCACTTCATTGCCCTTTAGACACTTATTTTTTTTCTTCTATATATAACTAATCTAATTCTCTTTTGTGTAAATATCAAGACTTCTTGGGGCCAGATACCTAACTAATTGATCAATAGACTTGTTGGTATGCATAACTTTTTTATATAATATATATATATTTTTAACTTACCTAACTATCTTTCACGTAAATACTAAGGCTTATTGAGGCCAAAGTATCTAGCTAATAAATAGTTAAGATGTTTTTTTAAGTATTAAGTAATCCTCATTATCCCAAGAACCAATGTGTAAGTGTAGATAAGATGCATATTCATATGGACAAATTCTAGATGGTAATAATATTTTAAAATTTTTCATCTCTACTCAAAGACTTTAAAACTCCATCAAATTGATATTCCTTATCTAATTCAAGTTTTATGGTTACTAAATCCTTTAAAACTAGATCAACTTACAACAAAATTTTTTCTAATAAAGAGAGAAATAAAAAGAAAAATCCTACTATACAACTCCACTTAAGCACGCTTCCCTCTCTTGCCCATGCTACTACTACCTCCTTCAGAACGTGTCCTCCTAAAACGTGTCTCTTCAATTTTCTTCTTCTTCTGCCCCTTTATAAACTTGTTCATTCTTTTTATCCCCTCCCAAATTAAATGCATAAATGTACGGTTATCTTTGGGAGGTTGTTGATTAAAGAATTCATCATCCTCCTCTTTCGATTCATTAGATGATGATGATGCCGCTGGGACATGTTCTTGTAGCATGGAAGGTACTAATCAATTTGTACTGAAGTATTATAAGATGAAGAAATAATTTCAGCTTGAATACTAATTTTATTTTTTATAGTATGATTAAATTCATCTTCAAGCATCCATTTCTTGCAAATTTGTGTGACAAGAATGGTTAGTGGCATAAGTTTATCTTTAGCGCTGGCAATGGTGTCCAATTGTGTATAACACATACAAAAATCTTTTTCCTTTGTCATGAAAATGTAGACAATATGTAAAACTTGGTTGTAAAAGAATGAAACATATGATATACCCAATATATATGATTTAACCATCTACATAATGCATACACATTCCTATATACTATTTTAGCGCTAATGCCACCCCCTTGAGGCACCTTGCAATGTTCTCCTATTAAATGCACGTAGTTTCCTAGGTTCCCCGGTTCTTGAGTCTCTCTTTCTATAATCGGAATACCAGTTAGTTCAGAAATTGTCTGTAAATGTAAGATTTTCATCCCTTCCCTCCAACTTACTTCAATTATTCCTTGATTTCTATTAATGTTATTTTCTGAAAATCTGTCATAAAACTCTTGTACTACGGCAGAAATATAAAATTCATAAGTATTAGTGTAGGTTCACCTAGAGGGGCGGTGAATAGGTGATGGCTAATCTAATGGTCACTTAATGGCAAATGATGCGGAAGCTAAAACAAATTATGACCTAATTAAAACTTTTACACTAAACACCACGTATAACCAAAGAGTGTTGCCGAATTTCCCGTGAAGGGCTCTGGACAAACTCCTCTAGATTCCCCTTGAATGGGTTGAGGTGCCGCGTTGGCTCTCTTGGTTGAATACAAGTGTTAGCAACAATCCCACGCAAGTATATATATCCATTATGCACACAACATATATCAAGCATGTAAATGTAAAGACAATATAAGCTATGCAAGATATAAAGGAGATAGAGAGAGAGAGAGATGGCAATCGCAAACACAAGGGTATGTTTCGAGGTTCGAGCACACTTGCTCTACATCCCCGCCTTCGACACACGAAGGATTTCCACTATGCAATATCCCAATGGATCTCTCCTCGGTGCCGCAACACCTACAAGCCCTCGGACTCTCCAGTCCCGTACACACCGCAAGCCCACCGGCTCGCCGAGGCCGCACCTCAAACAACCGAGTCCGCACCCGAACTCAAAACAACGACGAGCACACTTGCCCGTCTCCTCAAAGAACAAAGAAAAGATCTTTGGTGATCACAACACTTTGATCACCAAAAGCACTCTCACTACAACACACCTATAGGATGAATAATCAATGGATGCTCAAGTGTGGTGTGAGAAAAACAAGCATGTGAAAGGTGGAGGAAAACTCAAAGACTTTCTTTTAACACTCTTGATAAAACTTCCCTTTAGATAGGAAATATTTACTCTCTATTTTGTGGAGAAAACCCTTTTAAAAGTCTGGGAAAAATTGGCTCTAAGAGACTCCAAAATCTTGTAGCAAAACAATGACAAGACCCCCAATTTATAGGCTGCCAGAAAACTAGCCGTTGGGATCTGTCAGAACTGCCGGTCGACCGGCCCAGTCGACCGCCAACGGTCAAAAATCCGACCGTTGGAGCTACCGGTCGACCGACCCGGTCGACCCAGAAAAACAGAGAGCAATCTCTGAATTCCGGTCGACCGCCCCCGGTCGCCCGGCACACTGCTAGATCAAACGTGCACGTCCGTGCACGTCGGTCGACCGACCCGGTCGACCGACTTCAGGGTTAGTCGACTTATAAGCTAGTATAAGTCGACTAGCTGAAGCCTGAAACAATTTTTCTGGGATTTAAAAACTTAGTCTTTTGGTTGAAATAAAATCCCATAAATATAGTAAAATTCTACAAAAATAGTTTTACCAATATACTTTGATATACAAACATGCTTGCACAAAATCAAGACATGTTATAAAAGATTGGACTATTTTTGTAACTTGGAAATATTTGGCTCATGATAAAAACTGTATTTTTCTAAAACAATATTTTCCAAAACATATATCTCCAAATCTTCATCAAATATAAAAACAAGATATACTTTTAAGGCATAGTGTGTATGGATATGATCCACCACACAATCATAATGAAATATCTATGTTTTTGACATAAAGCTCTAAACTTGGTTTTGGTTAAAAGATACTAACATGAGAAACACCAAAAATCACTTGAAATACTATTTTGGTTTTTGGTTAAAATCTTTTATGAAAACAAACTAAATCAAGAGTGTGTGTGTATGAAAACAATCTAAATCAAGAGTGTGTGTGCATGGTATACTTGAGCAATCCACTAACTATCTATCCTTTACATTTTTAACTAAAACAAAAACAAAATCTTATACCTAGACACAAGTCTTCATCTTCTTGAAGTCTTCACTTGAAGGCTTCTCATCTTCTTGACTTGGTCCAAGCTTGATCCAAAAGCTCCTTGGATCACACCGTGCTAGCTCCAAATCTTGATATTTTGTCCTTTGTTAAGCTATGCACCTACTAAGATCTTGATAATGAATCTGTCACTAATTAAACACAAGATCATTAGTAAACATAACTTCATGAGTTGATCATCATCAAAACTAGGGTGATAGGCCTTTGGGCCAACAATCTCCCCCTTTTTGATGATGACAAAACTCATGAAGTTATATATGCATGGATTAAAGTAAAGCTTCAAGGAAGCTCCCCCTTAACTCATGCATACCAAATAAACAAAATAAATATGCAATGAGGCACATAAACATGTATGCAAATATGGAGATAAAACATGCAACAAGCATAAATCAAAATCTTTTTCTCCTATTTGCAATACAAAACTTATATGCATAAATAACAAGGAAGACAAATACTTCTGCCCCTTAAGCAATGAAAACATGCATATAAACTCAAATACTTCTCCCCCTTTTTGTCAATCATCAACAAAGGGTTCAAAGTAAAATCAAATCAAACAAATTTTTTTTCTCCCCCTTTTTGTCATAAACAAAGAGATCAATAAGGGGTCAAATCAAACATATCAACAAAATGTTTTTTTTTATTAATTTTTCTTAAACAAAATTTTTAAAGGTATCAGAGCTTTTGTAAAAACAAACAAATTTTTAAGATACCAAATTGAAAATAATCATTATTGTAAAAACATATTGATACCAATTGACATTTAACAAATATGAAGTTGAAGCATTTTGATACCAATAGTAAACATATGAATTTTTTTTTTATTTTTCATCATAAACTTTGTGCTTTTAAAAATGTGAGCCAATTGTGAGTTAAGCTCATGGAAATCATATATATGTATGAGAAATGAGTATACCAAGTGAAATTGAAACATACATATATATAAGAATCAAAATATGAGTATATACAAAATAAGTTCATATTGATACCAATTGAAACGATTCAATGATACCAATTGACATAACAATAAAATCAAGTGTATATCTCATAACCTACCACCCTTCATATGCACAAGGTAAAAGATTTTCAATGAAGCATACAAGGCATAATCGCCCATCCATCCTCCCATAGATGGTAGGAGTTTTCAAAAATAGATTTGAAAATAAGCTTAGTTTGAAAAACTCTACCAAATGAAGGATAATTAACTAGTTAAAGATAATTTTTTTTTTTTGAAAAACTAGTTAAAGATCCTTCAAAAACATGAAATCAAAATTTTTTTTTATTAAAAAATTTATATTTCAAGATGTATGTTTTGACAACACAATAAGTATACATACATATCTCTTAAACACAAATGAGTCCATATAAATAGATTTGCATTAAAGGCAAATGACTCAAGAGGTATACATGTATATCTTAAAGTTTGACAAAATACACATATACATGAAATGAAAAAAAATACATGATCATAAATCAAATCCAAAAAGTGGGAATATAAGTTTAAAAATGTATGTATCATCAAAACCAAGCAATACAAGCACATTTCATGGGTTCAAATAAGCATTCAAGCACAAATATAAATAGATTTATTTGTGGCCCACGATATGTACAAGTATAAATCCTAGTGTTGACAAAAACTAACATATAAACTAATATTCAAATCATGAAGCATCAAATTTTGAGAAAAATAGAATCATGTGTCAATCTCAAAAATTATTTGAAGAATAAACAACTAGTATAAATTGTTTTTGAAAAACTAGTTAAAGATCCTTCAAATATATCAAATCTTATGTTTTTCATAAACATAACTAGATACATAAAAATTTAAGCACTCATGGTCTATAAGGCTCAAAAATGATTTTGACAAAAGTGTGAGTGTTAAACGATCATGTAACTAGTATTTTTATGAAAATAGTCATTGAAGCTCAAAAAGATCATAAGTCATATTTTTAACAAAAACACGAAAAATCATTTTTCATCAAAACACTAATCTTCACGGTATATGTATGATTAATCCAATCCTAACAATACACATACATATCCCAAATATAAAAGAGTCTATCAAATGTATTTGCATGAAGGCAAGAGACTCACGGGTATACATGTATATTTATTAGATTTGAATTAATAATACATATACATGAAGTAAAGCATAAAAAATTGGCAAAGCATGTATAAATGAGAGAATCATCAAAACTAGCCTATACATGTGCATACAGTGGGTACAAATGAGCATGAAGTACAAAAGTAAATAAAACAAATGTAGCTCACTATTTGTACATGTATAAAACAAGTTTTGATAAAAACTACACCTAAGCATGGTATTACCACATGAAGCACATACAAATATGAACATGCTATGAATATTAAGAATGAACAAGTATGAACATAAAAAGTAAGAGTTTAGAGATTGTTACCAACTCCAAAGCTCCTAACATGGTGGTTGTCCCACCAAAACTCCTTGATAGCGATGCGTCTAAGATGTGTCCATAAAGTCCATTGCATCCACTACCAAGGCACCAATTCTCTCACGTTTTGTGAGAGCCCTCACCTATATTATAAGCAAAAGGTGGGGGTTTTGGTACCCATATTTTCTTGGGTCCTTTGGGGTTAGACTTGTAAGGAACCCAAAATCTTTTATAATTAGCAAAATTTAGAGAATTAATATTATCATAACAAAACTTTGCTAAATGGCCTTTGCGGCCACAATGTGTACATACGTACACCTTAGTATGCTTATGTGTAGGAGTGTGATCATGTTGTGCAACATAAGCAAATGCATGGTTATGATGTGCATGAATGAGTGGAGTTTGTTTCTTTGAAAACATTGACTCCAACCTAGAATGATTGAAAGCACAAGAGTTCAAAGTTGAACTCAAACCATCCATTTTATTTTTCAAAACTTTTATCTCATTAGTGGTGGCATGTAAAGCATGATGAGATAAAGAATCATTTTTCTTTTTCTTTTGTGAAACAAAATCCTTTTCTTTTTCAACAAATTTTCTTTTCAAAGTAATATTTTCTTGAAAAATAACTTCTTTTTGTTTTTCCACCAAATCAATTTTATTTTTCAAAGTATTGTTTCCTTCACACAAATCATTCAATTTTGAAAATAAGAAAACATTCTCATTTTTCAAATCTTCCTTTTCTTTTTCTAAACATGCAATTTTAGCTTTAAAAATCGTTCTCTTTTAGCATGCAATCAAAATTCTTTTTCAAATTGTTATTTTCTAATTCTAAGCATGCAATGTTACTTCTAAATGAGTCATGTTCTTTATGCATGCAAGCAATGTTCTTTTTCAAATTTTTATTTTCTTTCTTAAGCATGTCATATTTTTCAAGAATTGTTTGACAAAATGAAGTGAGCTCATCATATGACATGTCCTCATCATCGGATTCGGTAGTTACCTCAAGGGGGTTATCCCCTTGGACCATGTAGCACACGTTGGAGGTGTTGCTTCCAACATTCGAGTCACTCCCCGCATAGTATAGATCTTTTTCGCCGAGGGAGGTGAGGGTATTCCAAACTACAAAAGTCGAATCAAAGTTAGAAACCCTAGATAAATAATCATCATTTAGGGTTGACTTGATAGCATGAAGGGCTTTTGCATTAGCCTCAAAATTCTTACCATTTGAAAAATATGAATCATTAGATATGGCAAGATAAACATGAATGCCTAAGGTCTTGAGGTACAAAGACATCTTCACCTTCCATATATGGATGTTAACAATGTCAAACATGGGTGGTGACATGAAGTCCATGGTGTGTGTACAAATATTGTGATTAGCCTAAAAATTAGGATCTTTAACTCGAGGTTGTTAGACCAAATCAGAGTACCAAGCTCTGATACCAATTGTAGGTTCACCTAGAGGGGGGTGAATAGGTGATGGCTAATCTAATGGTCACTTAATGGCAAATGATGCGGAAGTTGGTGTGTGTACAAATATTGTGATTAGCCTAAAAATTAGGATCTTTAACTCTAGGTTGTTAGACCAAATCAGAGTACCAAGCTCTGATACCAATTGTAGGTTCACCTAGAGGGGGGGTGAATAGGTGATGGCTAATCTAATGGTCACTTAATGGCAAATGATGCGGAAGCTAAAACAAATTATGACCTAATTAAAACTTTTACACTAAACACCACGTATAACCAAAGAGTGTTGCCGAATTCCCCGTGAAGGGCTCTGGACAAACTCCTCTAGATTCCCCTTGAATGGGTTGAGGTGCCGCGTTGGCTCTCTTGGTTGAATACAAGTGTTAGCAACAATCCCACGCAAGTATATATATCAATTATGCACACAACATATATCAAGCATGTAAATGTAAAGACAATATAAGCTATGCAAGATATAAAGGAGATAGAGAGAGAGAGATGGCAATCGCAGACACAAGGGTATGTTTCGAGTTTCGAGCACGCTTGCTCTACATCCCCGCCTTCGACACACGAAGGATTTCCACTATGCAAGATCCCAATGGATCTCTCCTCGGTGCCGCAACACCTACAAGCCCTCGGACTCTCTAGTCCCGTACACACCGCAAGCCCACCGGCTCGCCGAGGCCGCACCTCAAACAACCGAGTCCGCACCCGAACTCAAAACAACGACGAGCACACTTGCCCGTCTCCTCAAAGAACAAAGAAAAGATCTTTGGTGATCACAACACTTTGATCACCTAAAGCACTCTCACTATAACACACCTATAGGATGAATAATCAATGGATGCTCAAGTGTGGTGTGAGAAAAACAAGGATGTGAAAGGTGGAGGAAAACTCAAAGACTTTCTTTTAACACTCTTGATAAAACTTCCCTTTAGATAGGAAATATTTACTCTCTATTTTGTGGAGAAAACCCTTTTAAAAGTCTGGGAAAAACTGTCTCTAAGAGACTCCAAAATCTTGTAGCAAAACAATGACAAGACCCCCAATTTATAGGCTGCCAGAAAACTAGCCGTTGGGATATGTCAGAACTGCCGGTCGACCGGCCCGGTCGACCGCCAACGGTCAAAAATCCGACCGTTGGAGCTACCGGTCGACTGACCCGGTCGACCCAGAAAAACAGAGAGCAATCTCTGAATTCCGGTCGACCGCCCCGGTCGCCCGGCACACTGCCAGATCAAACGTGCACGTCCGTGCACGTCGGTCGACCGACCCGGTCGACCAACTTCAGGGTTAGTCGACTTATAAGCTAGTATAAGTCGACTAGCTGAAGCCTGAAACAATTTTTCCGGGATTTAAAAATTTAGTCTTTTGGTTGAAATAAAATCCCATAAATATAGTAAAATTCTACAAAATTAGTTTTACCAATATACTTTGATATACAAACATGCTTGCACAAAATCAAGACATGTTATAAAAGATTGGACTATTTTTGTAACTTGAAAATATTTGGCTCATGATAAAAACTGTATTTTTCTAAAACAATATTTTCCAAAACATATATCTCCAAATCTTCATCAAATACAAAAACAAGATATACTTTTAAGGCATAGTGTGTATGGATATGATCCACCACACAATCATAATGAAATATCTATGTTTTTGACATAAAGCTCTAAACTTGGTTTTGGTTAAAAGATACTAACATGAGAAATACCAAAAATCACTTGAAATACTATTTTGGTTTTTGGTTAAAATCTTTTATGAAAACAAACTAAATCAAGAGTGTGTGTGTATGAAAACAAACTAAATCAAGAGTGTGTGTGCATGGTATACTTGAGCAATCCACCAACTATCTATCCTTTACATTTTTAACTAAAACAAAAACAAAATCTTATACCTAGACACAAGTCTTCATCTTCTTGAAGTCTTCATTTGAAGGCTTCTCATCTTCTTGACTTGGTCCAAGCTTGATCCAAAAGCTCCTTGGATCACACCGTGCTAGCTCCAAATCTTGATATTTTGTCCTTTGTTGAGCTATGCACCTACTAAGATCTTGATAATGAATCTGTCACTAATTAAACACAAGATCATTAGTAAACATAACTTCATGAGTTGATCATCATCAAAACTAGGGTGATAGGCCTTTGGCCAACAATTAGAATGTAAGAAATAATCCCAATTCCTAGCCCTTATTTGATCAAAAAATAAATCCCAAATGCTTCGAATACAAGGAAAAAGTTGTGCTCCACAAAAATCTTAGACATGATGAACTGAGAAGTGTAAAAAGGGAAAACAGAGTACTTACTATCCCTGAAGAATTCATGAGAAAGTTTCTGCCAAAGTTCGGCTACCTGGCTGAGATTTTGGCTGCCTGGCCGAATTCATGTCTCGAACTTCGCAGATTTGGTGGCTAAGATCTCTAGAACTCCTTCTTCTGCCTTAGAATGCTCTGATTTAAGAGGTTGGACTCGAATTTGTGAGAAACAAAAGAAGGTTGAAGTTAGTTTATATGGAAGATATATATACGCTTTCCCCAAAATTACCCTTCATTTAAATTTCAAATTCAAAATTTGAATCCTAGAAGATCTTGGAAACTGAATTCTCTTAGGAAGAGAGGGAGTTTTGAAATTTGAATTTTGAAAAATTTTGAAAAATTTTTAAAATTTTTAAGAGGATGAAATAAAGAAGACAAAACAACAATAGGATAAAGTTCAAGGAAAAAATTCAAAAAGAAGATTTGACCCTCTCCCATACCAAATTGTGCTATGTCCCCATGCACGAAATTCAGATTGAGAATCACCCCAAAATTTCAAAATTTGAACAAGAAATCTATTTTTAAATCAAGATCTTTATTTATCATAAAACAATTCAATTTTGAAGACTACATATCTCGGGAACTGATTCAGAAAAACAGATATTTTTAGAAGTGTACACCTAAAAGATTTCTGGTCAAACACCTATCAGAGTTCGGCTGGCTGGCCGAACATTCAGCGGCTGGGCCGAACTTCTGGTTCTTTGATGCTCTGTCTTCTGGTACTCATGTTTGTGGTGATTTTGTGGTTCATCTGAGGGTATTGAACCAGTCTACAGAGAGGGGTACCTGACATATAGAAGATATAAGTTAGTACTAAAAAAATTAAAAATAGAAATATAATAAAAGTAAGTTAGAAAACTTTCGTTGCCTCCCAAGAAGTGCTTTAAGTTATAGTCATTATCTAGACTTCCTGCTGCATGTTTAAGGTGCTTCATCAAGGCGGAAAGAAACGTTGTGTTTAGTGAAGTAGGCTTCCATGTATGATTTGAGTCGCTGGCTGTTTACTTTGAACGTCCCCTTTATCGGTCTATGAATTTCAGTTGCCCCATGTGGTAGTACTTGAGTTACCTCAAAAGAACCCGACCATCTCGAGCTTAATTTGAGTGAAAATAGATGGAGGCGAGAATTAAAGAGTAGTACTTTTTGCTTTTTTTTTTTTTGAAATCTCCTGTCATAATATGCTTGTCATGCTATTGTTAGGTCTGCTCCTTGTAGATCCTTGTATTCTGATAAGCGCTGTTGCGAAATTCTTCCATCTCATTAAGTTGCAACATTCTTTTCTCTCCCGCCACTCGCATGTCAAATTGAGTAATTGGATTACCCAATAAGCCTTGTGTTCCAACTCAACTGAAAGGTGACATGCCTTATCATAGACCATTCGAAAGAGGGACATCCTGATTGTTGTCTTGAACGCAGTCCGATATGCCCATTAAACATTATCGAGCTTTACTGACCAATCACGTCACGACATGGTAACCGTTTTCTCCAAGATGCGCTTCAGTTCTCTATTGGAAACTTTCACCTGGTCACTTGTTTGTGGGTGGTATGGTGTGGCCACACGGTACTTTACTCTATATTTAAGCAAAAGGTTCTTAAATTGGTGATTGCAAAAGTGCTTTCCACCATCACTGATGATCATCCTTGTGCTCCAAACCGTGTAAAGATATTCTTCTTTAGGAATTTTATCACTGCTCGTGCATCATTAGAAGGTAAAGCAACAACTTCTACCCATTTTGAAACATAATCAACTGCCACTAGGATATACTGATTGGAGAACGAGAAAAAGGGCCATGAAATTTATACCCCACACATCAAACAACTCAACTTCAAGAATGTTGTTGAGAGGCATCTCGTTACGCCTGAAAATATTTCCCATCCTTTGATAGGCATACATGCTTTTTATGAGCATAAGCATCCTTAAATAGCGTGGGCCAATAAAATCCTGATCGTAATACCTTTCTTGCTGTCTATGTTGCACTAAAATAACCTTCCACTTCTCTAGCGTGGCAATAGTGTAGAATGCTTTCCATTTCATTCTCGGGCATACACCTTCGCACAATTTGATCCACACAGTATTTGTAAAGAATTGGATCATCCCGCTGATAGTATTTAACATCTGCTAGAAATTTTTTCCTGCCTTGGTACAAAAGATTAGGAGAAAAATCACAACATGCTAAGAAATTTGCGAAGGAAGCATACCAACGTGGCAAATTGGCAGTGATACTTAACAAATATTCATCAAGGAACACATAGTCAATGGGAAATTCGTTGGAGTCCTCCTCTTCATGCTCAATGCGGAAAAGATGGTCTACCACAAGATTCTCCACCCTTTTCTTATCTCGAACTTTCAAATCAAACTCTTATAGAGCAAGACATATCTTATCAACCTTGGTTTGACCTCTTTCTTTGTAAGCAAATATTTGAGGATAGAATGATATGTAAATATAATAACTTTGTATCCAATCAAATAAGAACAAAATTTATCAAAAGCAAATACCACAGAAAGTAATTCTTTCTCCGTTGTAGTGTAATTATATTGTGCTTCATTTAATGTCTTGCTTGCATAGTATACTACTTGACAGATCTTGTTATGTCTTTGTCTCAATACAGCTCTTAGTGCGTAATCACTAGCATCGCACATTACTTCGAAGGATAGACTCCAATCGAGTGCCACTATGATTGGTGCAGTGATCAACTTCTCCTTCAATAACTCGAACGTCTGCAAACAATCATTAAAAAAGTTAAATGGTGCACCATTTATTAATAAATTGCACAAAGATTTTGCAATTTTAGAGAAGTCCCTGATAAATCATTGATAAAATCCTACGTGCCTTAGGAAACTTCTCACGCCTTTCACATTTGTTGGAGGTGGTAGCTTTTCAATGGTTTCAATTTTTGCACGGTCCATCTCAATTCCTTTGCAGATATACGATGTCCAAGCACAATTCCTTCTTTCACCATAAAATGACATTTCTCCCAGTTGAGGACCAAATTTATATATTTGCATATCTGCAAAACTAGGTTTAAGTTATGTAGACATGTATCAAAAGTAGGACTAAAAACTGAAAAATCATCCATGAATACTTCTATTACTTGCTCAAACATATCGTGAAAGATATCCATCATGCACCTTTGAAATGTAGCTGGTTTATTGCATAAACTAAAAGGCATTTTCTTGTAAGCGAATGTACTATAAGGACATGTGAAAGTTGTCTTTTCTTGGTCTTTAGGTGCTATAGCAATTTGGTTATATCCTGAATATCTATCTATAAAATAATAACATGCATGGCCCGCAAGTCTCTCTAACATTTAGTCAATGAAAGATAATGGAAAATGATCCTTACAGGTTGAGTATTAAGTTTCCTATAGTCCATACACATTCTCCACCCTGTTATTGTCCTTGTTGGTATTTGATTGAAAGTGAAAGCAGTAAAGAGTTACCATCTAGCTTTGGGCTAACGGGTCTTGTCCATGAGGAGGAATGTGATGAAACCTTTTCGATGTTTTTTATTTAAAAAGCAAAGAATGGTGCTGGTATTTTTTATGTTGAAAAGAGAATGAAGAGTAAGGAAGTGATTAAAAGAAAAATTGAAAACTTAGAGAAGGCTTTGGAAAAGATGATTTTAAAAAGGGTTGAAGATTGATTTGTTGTTTTTAATATATGATAAAGATCTAGGCTTACTATATTACTACTCAATGATATATTCTTCTCCTGAACTTTTCAATACCTTAATTTGATCATAGGCAAAAACTTAAGCTTGAGTTTTGAAAGTCTTAAGCAAAGCAAATAAGATTGTTTGGAAAAATTAACTCTTTTTCTTAAAAATTCATCTTGAACTGAATGTTAAATCATCAAGTTGTCTTTCAAGTATGAAATAAAAATAAATTCAAGTGATGTTTTAAAAAATAGAAGTTTAAAAATCCAAACCCATCCTCATGTGCCTTCAAGAACACTTTAAAAGAAGAAAGGCTTAGTTTAAGGCATACATATGATTCCATTGGGTTCTTTACATCAAAATCATTCATAATAAGAGAGGGATCGACGAGAGATGATAGTGAGCCATGAAAACAAATTTAGCTACTCATAAGGTAAAGTAAGACATGTAAATGAAATGAAACATACCCGTGAATTGAAGAAGAAGAGAAATCTTGATCCTTTATTGATGTCACTTCAATTTCAGGTTACAATTTCTCTTTTCCTTTCTCTCTCACTGGTATTTGGACTAAACTACAAATTAAGAAATAGATATACAGCTTCTCAATACTATCTAACAAAGAACCTAAACTCTAAAAATAAAGAGAAAAACTTA